>JAEIFV010000635.1:0-187499 GCA_018904265.1 Lordiphosa collinella | reverse complement strand
CTATATAAAACAGCCAAAACTGTATGGCGTTATAGGGAAACTAAACTCTTTTTGCTCCAAAAAGAGTGCAGACAGGCATTAAGCGTAGCCAAATATAATGATCAAGCAACAGCTTGGGAGTAGGAGAAAGAGGGCTTAAGGCTCCTTCTGGGCCCATTACCGGAGTAATATACAATCCACTTTATGGGCATTCCTGCCATACTGCTCAAGCATTTATATCACAAAAGACCTTCGGCAAATTATACGATGACTAAATTTCTAAAACACACCATTCGGACAACCTTCACCACAGCTCAATAAAAAAGTAGAAGGGTTCGTTTTCTCCCCCAACCTATATTTAAACTTTCTCTCCTTCCGCCTTTCTGATACTGTATCGTGAGTCGGTACCGGAAGCACTTGTCAAAGACAGAAACGTCCAAATGTACTCAGAGCATTAAAGACAACCTTAAAAAACTTGGACTACCAACAATACTTAATGTGTAACTTACAAAGGGGAATGGCTGTCTTAGGCTGCCTTTTTGGTGTTTTGCGCGCAAGCGCTGTCTTTGAATTCTAAACAGTTTTGCCGTCGCTGGCACGAAGAGGCTGCTCTTTGGATAGACATTTCAGGCTCAGGCTGGGAGTGGGAGGATTTGGTACCTCATGAAACGCGTCCGATCAAACCTAAACTTCCTTTGTTGTGGTGTGTTTCTCTGTTTAAAGTTATGCCAATAGCATAACAAGACCTCGAGCCAGTAAACACTGCAAGCTAAATGTGTATAACTAATAAAAAAAATTATTTGGCTTTACACAGTCCCAAGGTCTAAATGCGAGCTGCTTTCAATCTCTTGGCTTGTGTGCTTCTAATTTTCGCACAAGAGAAAGGGACGTACAGTTTTACGCCGAATCCGAACGGCAAAGTTTGAGATGCTTTTTCATGACTAGTTACTTCTAAAATGGGCCCAACAGCTAGTAAAGGTGACCGGGTGTGTAAGCTTTAAGAAAAAAAAAATGGTGTAAGTGTGGCTAACATATAAGGACTCTGCTGGCAGCATTATTATCTTAATGAGAAAACATCGTTAGTCCTATCCTTAAAAAAATCTGTTAAGTTTGTGCAAAAGTATGTAACAGCCAGAAGGAAGCGTTTCCTATAAAGCAGCGTTCCCCAAGAAGAGAGGCTTTCTGTCTCTCTCTAACATTCACTGATGCATTACTTTTGCAAGCGTTCGGTGTGAATTGCCTGGTGTATTCGACCCCCCGGGGCATGTCTGGGGAACACTGCTATAAAGTATATATATTCTTGATCAGTATCAACAGGCGAGTCGGTCTAGCTATGTCCGTCTGTCCGTCCGTCTGTCCGTCTGTCTGTCTTTCTGCTTTTCTGTCCGTATGAACAATCAGATCTCAGAGATGGTAAGAGATACACTTACGCAGATGACTGCACGGTGATCACTACCGGGAGGGACTTTAAAGCCCTAGAAGCAAGACTGAACGCTTACCTACCAAGCCTGTCAATCTTCTTTGCAAGTAAGAACCTCAGCTTATCCGCTCCTAAGTCCACTGCAACCCTACTAACAACAACATAAACTTGACCCTCCCCACCATAAAATATCGGAAAATTCTAGGCGTCACTTTCGATCCACTTTTTACTTTTTCTAGATACTCGAAGGACACTATAAAGAAAGTGTGAAGTCGAAATAAAGTCCTCAAAGTCATTTCAGGTAGCACGTGGGCAAAGAGACAATAACAACAACATACAAAGCAAGATCAATACTAAACTAGCGTGACACAATGGCGCAACCTTCAGCGCACAAAACAAAGAGAGACTATGGGCTGTCCTAAATACTCACCCAGACCACCTACACCAGGAAACGGAGATACTGCCAGTCAAAAGCCACAACCAGCTACTCACACAGCAATATCTCATAGGATACCTTAACGAAACCCACCCTAACAATGCTTGCACAGCGACTGATATGTCCCAGAGAACAGTTTCAGTACGATTTGACCTAAGCACGGAACTAGCTAACATCTTACCATTTCTACACAGATACAGCTTGAAACAATCCGAAAAGGGTCTAAAATGTCAATCTCGAGTCCGTACCCGAAAGTCAACAATCTTGACTCAGATTGAAGTGATATAGTTAATAAAACACAAATAATCTGTTGAAGTTAGTCACGGATGTCCCACGTCGCGAGAGAGGGAAAGAAACTGACTGCAAGAAAATCTTTCTCACCTGTACTTAGACTTACGCAAAGGCTTCTTTCAAATTAGTATTTCATTTTATGGGTCGATTTTTTCCTACTTTGATGCCTCTTGAAATTCTAAACAGTTATAGCAATGCTGGCATGAGAAGAAAGCAAAAGTCTATTGATGATGGCGGGGTATGCCAACAACTTGGAGACCAACAGCCGACAAGAACTGGCTGATTTAAAAGTCAAAAAGGTCGTTGAATAAGACGCATGGGGCTCTTGGTAAGCTCATTTTGGGGTAAACATAAAGTTCCAATGAGTGGGGCACTGTAGTCGAGTGCTCCGACTGCAAAACACCCTGTACCTTCAGTTCGTGTGTTTTCATTAATTTTCTAGGCAAATGAACACATGCACATACACACAAACAATTGCGCACGCACGCTCTAGCTGACAATGACCTAATGATCCCATTTTATCCATTTTCAATGGGTACAGGATATAAAAAGAGATAACATCAATCTCAGTCATGTATGAAGCAACCTCTTTTGGGTTTGGGCAAATCGAGGTCAATTTATCTCCTGCAAATTTGCACCAAGCCGATTCCCAGATCAAATCAAGTACAAATTTCGAGCATAAGCTCCACCTCGGGCATTTTTGGCTAAAAAAGCAAACAACTTTTGGTATTGAGGTAGTTTGAATATCGAGGTCAATTTAATTGGTTGAGGTAAACCTCCGCGGGGGACACTCAGAAGATGGGTACACTCCAGGAGTCTTGAGTTCAACTGATCAATCTTATTTGTGAAAAAGCGGGTATCAAGTTATGCACCTCTGGGACGATAAATCCGAGAGGTGTCAGCAACCCGTTACACAATATTTAACCCGGAATATTCATTTTCTGTAATATAAATTTCCGCACAAAAGCGTCCTGCAGAGGCTAAAAAGACAGCACACACACATGGTAAATAAGGCCATTAATCTTATCAGGATAATATAGTTCTGAGGATCTTCACCCATCAACAAGGCCGAAGAAAGACCCCCAAGAACCTCCAGGACCACTCTATCCCAACTACGATCAGAAGAAGTCGTATCTAAATAGCTACCTCGCACGGATAAACCCAGAGGTGTCTGATGAATGACCCAAGCACAACACCCGGCACCTTTTTCAGTTGTCCTCGTAACCCCACTACCCTCACAGCACTAGATCTTTCTGTGGACCCATCCAACTGAGGTAGCCCTTTCCTCTGAATTGGAATGGACTAGTCTCAATCCCTTTATCTTTTACCCTACATCTTTCTCTCTTCTTTACATACTCTCCACGTACATGGATCAACCCCGACCAGCCGTTACAACAACAACGTTGATGGGCAGCACTTCACAGGTACAGAGTATGTTATAGTCGGGCTTGACCGACTTTCTTTCTTGTTTTTTTTGGGTAGAGAAGTTGGCCAAACTGAAGCACACATACAAAATAATTCTAAATCTTCGATGTGCACATGGAAACACTCGAATAACTTCGTCAGACGGTAACCAAATTCATATAAATAACATTTGTTCAACGGAGAATCGAATGGGTTTTTATAATAAAACTTAAAACCAGATCGCATAGAATAAAATAGTTAAACCAGTGATGGCCAAAGAAGAAATTTCCAACCAAAAGTTGAAAATGACAAATCTGTAACCCGCATTACTCAGCCATCAAGTTGTTTAATCTGTCCAAAAATCGATTTACATATTGTAGATTCCTCTCGTCGCTAAAGGAATTGACAAGGTAATAAACAATCAGACAGTCCATGCGTGAGTTATTTCAATTCAAAGGAGAAAATAGCCAAAAGCTATTGTTAGGAAGAAACCACCCTGTAGTTCAGCTGGTGTCAAGGCACTACTAGGCCTAACGACCGGATGCATGTCAGTCGCGTCGTTAACGACAGGTAATGCTTCACAGCGCTAGTCTAGTATGTGAACTATAGTGTGAACCCATCACAACACTAACGACTGGTAATGCAGGGTCGGACCGATCGGTACGTTTTCCGGACGTTCCCATACAAAATTCGTTAGGTAAATACTTGGCTGGTGGTTGCTCTGGTGGCGAGTGCTGACTACGAAGAGTTAGAGAATTCGTTAATGCCGCAACGGTGCAGCTGAACTACAGGGCAAGTATGAGCAAAAGCTACACTCGACCTGCTCTACAGCGTACGCTAGGTCCTTTCAAAAGTATATTTTCGCTGTAATTTCTGTAATTTAATACGAAGGGGGATATTAAGTGCTTGATATAAAGTTCAAGAAGCCCGGATATGTTAATCTCTGAGAAGTGGTGAGCCTTATTAAGTATCCATACATTGATTTGTGCTTTGCTTTAACTTGCTTACAGCAACGAACAACGGACCCAATTGCGAGCAGTGAATGGGCCTCTACCTGCCCAACGCTGATCTTATGCTTACCGTAGTGCGTTTATTTCTCAAACTAAGATGTTCCTCGGGATCTTGGTAGAGCCGATAAAAGTCTATCTCTTTTGGTGTCTCTATGACCGCTGAATAAGTGGCCACAGCAAAGCCGATAAGTAATAGCAAACGCATGGCTAACTGTCTAAATGTTAACTAAATGTGGCCAAGACTTTTGATCAAGACTAGGACCAAACTCCGTGGGGCAGTTGTTTTAAGTGGCCTAATATCAGTGGACTCCATAAATTTCAATTGAACCAAAATAGTCACCATAAATCTTTTATAAGTAATTGCAAAAGTTATTAACTTTTAACTCATACAAATGTTGATAAGTAAACCTTCATAATCTCTAATTGATGTTTCCGAAAAATAATCCAACTTTTCCATGTACAAAGCACGTCACCCGAGGGGGTACTTCAAGCTTATCGCTAATTGGTAGCACTTGAGAGAAGACTAATTTTAGACAAACACCGCTAATCCCCAGAGCTTCAACTTATCGACATTGAATGGTTAATAAAACTATAAAGTTTAAAAAGAAACAATTGTTGGTGCTTATATTTCCTACAACTATATAGAAATAAAAGATCCATTCACATTGGATGTTCAGCTTCGTATTTCTTCATTATGGCTATAATCGGATCGTTGATATACTTGCGCACCTCCCAGTTCATGGCAAAATCTGTATGATCCCACTTTTCATCCTCCATATGATGCATTTCATGATTTGGCAAAGTTTCAGCCACTCGCTTAACATCTTCCACTGCAGCCATTTCATCATTATCCGAATACCATAAATGCATCTTACAAGTAATCTTCTTGGTGTCATAATCAGGTGGTACTTCAGTTCCATACACCTTTAGATTCTTCTTGGTGCCAAAATCAAATTGTCGAAAATGTCCTGACTGATGTTCCTGCATATAATGCAAAATCTGATCGGTTGACACACCAGCCGGATGTGACTGTACTACAATTGCGCTGGCGGTCTAGGGGAAAGTTCATTGTTGATAAAACTTTTTCTTTGTAAGGTACAAAATAAACTTACCTGATTTTGACGTCCCTCCGTGCTGCTATCATACAGTATACCATCACAAAAGTCCGCTACTATCGATTCTGGTCGGCAGCTATTGTAAAATAGAGCCAACACAAAGTCGTTGTAGGGCAGAAACTCTTGGGAAGCAAACATTCGTGAGTAAGCATTATAATGTCCTAGATAGGGGGACAAATTGTTAACCAGACTATCACTCATATGATCCATAAATGCCACCGGTGCCAGCATATGGGCTGTCTTAATCTTGGCATTGTAGTTCGGACGTAAGGACATCGCTGTGAAGAATGCCGTCGTACCCTGCGAGTGGCCCACATAGTGTAGGGCTTTCTGTTGCTTTCCATTCTCCGTAGCAAGAGCAAAATCTATCATGGCAGTTATATCATAATAGCCAATCTCATGCCAACTGAAACGCCAGAATTTTGGATTTTTGGTAGAAAGCGTCGTATGATTCCTGGAGTAAGTGTTACCGCGTGCATTACCCAGCCAGACATCAAAGCCCGCATCGGAAAGCAAAAAAGGCAGTCCATCATTCGGTCCCAAGGCGGGCCACCAATCCGAGCTGGACATAAGTCCATGCTGTATGAGCACAATGGGACGTACTTTTTTCTCATTCTGTAAGTTGTGGGAGTAGGGAATGCGGAATAAACCTATAATGTAACCATCCTCCGTAGTGACATGATGATGCTCTGCGGGATAACCATGCTCCTTAATGCGGTCCACCTAAGTAAAAAAGTAGCTCAAAGGTTTCGTTCAGCTTACAAGTATTTCAAGTTCTTACCGTTGTCAGCCTAGGGGCCAGACTCACATGAGCTTCAGGATTATTAAACAACGCATAAAAGTCAGTCTGTTCCGAAACGACAGGAGCACTCTTAACTCCTGTCCCAAGACAGAGACCCAACCAAATGCCAATGACAGCTATCCTACTGTTGTGCATGCTGTGACGGTACTACCGCAGCCCTGAAGCTTATTGGTTACTTTAAAGACGCTGGCTAAGCCACTTGAAACCGCTGTGCAATATTCCGATAAGCGACCACTAATTAAACAGGCATAAACTCAAGTGGTTGGGTACATTGAGAGGTTTTTGGCAATTGTTTATGAAAAATGCATTCTTAATTTATCAAAATCTAATTTCCGGAGACTTTTTATGATATCTTCCTCATTAGTTTTAAAGCTATATTGACTAAACTTAGCACGAAGTATTGAAATACGTTTGTAGTCTGTGGCGCAATATTGGATGATTTGCAAACTCTTAAACGTCATCCTCCAGCTTGGTTGATGCTGGATCATAATTTTTTCTTTATTTTTACTGATTTTTTTTTTATAAATAATGCATTATTTATATTGAACATTCGACACCTCAACAAAGGAGCTCCCAAAACAAAAAAGTTCATACATAAAAAACTCACAAAACTTAAGGCACCAAAGCGTTTTGGCGCTCGCTTTGTTGTCAGTACACACTTCCCACAAAAGGTCTGAACAAAGGACCATAAATATACTAGATTGGTATTTTAAGATAACTCAAAAAATAATAGATTTTAATTGATCGAAGAGGTATCGCAAATTGCCGATATACACATTTGATGTATCGATTACATTTGTTACCATTTTGCCATCATTAATGAAATGCCCACAAAAGAAAACATAAAGCTGTGAAGAGCGAGCGGTTGTTGTGGAACCATGATTGCTGCCACTGATAGTCGCTAAACAGAATGCCCTGCGCTGTCCCTCCCCCTTTCGTTCTCTTTCTCTCTCTAGCGGCCCGTCAAAACCGGCCAGGGCCATGCTACTGCTTGCACCGCTGCACTATGGGCTTTTTTCGTTTTTTTGGCATTACGGTGCGCCGTCAAAGTCAGCTGATAACGCATGTGGCAACTTTGTGCACAATTTGGCCGAAACACATTGATCAAGTTTGCTTGACTAAGTTGTTCACATAAATCAAAATCTTTTTCTTTTAATGATGGAAAATCATAGTTTAGATAAGTAAAACTAGAATTCAGTAACATTTTTGTCAATGAGATGTGTTTTTGTCCTTGTGTAACGTGTTTTATTTATGTGTATTTCATTGATTAATCTTAGCAAGTGAAGCTGTGTTTCGTGGAGTAGAACTCTGAAGACCCTCCGAGGTCCTCGGGTTATTAAATGTGGAGTTACTAATGAAAGTGTCCACAATAATATGTAACCAAATTTGTTTGCGTTAAGTTGCGCCTTCTGCAAACAATCGCCTTTTTGCTGAGGGATATGTGTTTCGAAGTGCAGAGCTGCTAGATATTTTTGTCAACAACAATCGCTCAGAGGACGCAGCTAAACAGCATATACGGCAAAAATTTGCAAAAACATCTAAATAATACTACGAAACACAAGTTAACAAAGAATTATAGGCTTTTGTAAAATATTTTGGAAGAAACTGGCAAAATTGCTGTCGACACATGACAAGATTAAAAAATAAGCATTCTGAATGGCTTGAAAAAACCATAGTAATGGACATTGAAGTTGATTGTGGATCTAGAGACAATTTTTTAAAGGAAATGGGACTCAATGTGGACAAGCCGAGACTAAATGGCAGTGGAAACTTCAAGATGGCAACACAGCCAGAAGGGCATTTTCTAACGCAGCCCCATTATCATCAATTTTAAATGTTGATGAAGCATTATTAAAACAATTTTCAATTATTTGGTAAACTATTTCCTGTGAGCATGAAATTAGTTTGAAAGATTTTGTGTAATTATTCTTGGTATCCCATGTCGCCTACTGCTCACATGGATCTAGTACATGGTCAACAAATAATAGAGAATTCCTTGGTTGTTGTTGGCTGTCTTGGGGAAAATGCATCCGAGTACCGAAGCAACTTATATAGGAGTGATAGAAGGGGACAAGCATGGAAATGCAATCGACTGGACAACATGACTGATGTTTTTATAAGAGCCTTAGAAACTTCATACCCATTGCTGTCAAGCATCTATTTAAACGAACGCAATGAAAATATTTCCCGTGGCATCAGTCTCAAAAAGTTCAGCATGCTGACCATGCATGTTTCTATCATCTGGCCACACTGGGCCAAAGCAAAACAATTGCCCCTTTTAGTATTTCTGTTTTGGGAGTTCCTTTGTTGAGGTGTATACTAAGCTTTATAATTAAAACAAATCAGCTCAGCTGATTCCAATTTTAACATTAACTTTTCTAGATAGAGTTTTTTTTGCAGTGGAACACCAAAATTTGCTGATGTACTTATGTAAATGTGTCAGTGGAACAGGGTTATAGCCATTCAAACACAGAAAAAAGAAAATTTACGACATGCCGCGTGTAGAAACGGAAATTTTAAATGTAGAAACAGAAATATAGAAAATGTAGAAAACTGAAAGTTATACGTGGCATGTAAGACAAGAAAGATAGTCGGTCAAGCACGACTATAATATACTCTGTACCTTGGAAGTGCAGCCCATAACTGTTTGTTTTCCTTATAACTTGACTATCGTTCATCGTTACTAAATATGTCCAGAAGATACGAACCTTCTATCTATACAACTGTTGGAGATATAACGATTTTGTTGTCACAACTCTACAAATTTGGTCAAATTGTATAATTCGTCAGTGGTATGCCAAATTGTACAATTATCGCTTTAATTTTTTTTTTTTTAAATGTCGACAGAGCATTCGTGGTTCCATTTTTATTTTTTCAAAAAAGTTTTTGATTTGTAAACCAAATTTGGTCTAAACTATTCCTAAAATTGCAAAGTATTTGAGAATGTAAGACGCTAGCAGACAACCGATGATTGTGTTGTGAAAGTGCTTAGCTAGCGACACATGGTCTACATGTTGTTTAATATATGTATGGTGAGCATTTGGTAATGTAATCTTTAGAGGAAGCTACCCCTTAAATGGCCAAATTTCGCAGTCACAAAAAAAAATAGTTTAGCTGCTTAAGATCCAAAGTGATTAAGTACGTATTATTGGTTCATTTTGGCTTGTCGCTTATCAAGAGATAAGCCAACCATCATTCGTTTTTAAAACATGTGGTCAGTCATTTGACAGCAGTGAGTTCTGTCGCAACATGGCCAACAGTCAGATTCTTCGCAGTTTGTTGTGTGTTTGCCTTTGGGCAACAGTTCGTAGCGCTCCACTGGCCTTAGAGACAGATCCTAACGAGGTTATAGATTTTTATCAGCTGTTTAATAATCCAGATGCACGTTTGAGTCTGCCTACTAAAAAAAATACGGTGAGTTTTTAAGAACTTAAAAATTGGAAAATTAAAACAACTGAGCATTTTTGGTTACTAGGCCTTTAGGATCCAGGAGCATGGATATCCCGTAGAACATCATCATGTTACCACGGAGGATGGTTACATTATAGGACTATTTCGCATTCCCTACTCGCACAATTTAAAGAATGAGCACGAGGTTCGCCCCATTGTACTCATTCAACATGGACTATTTGGGAGCTCCGATATTTGGACGGTTCTAGGCCCCAATGATGGTCTGCCTTTTTTGCTCTCCGATGCTGGTTACGATGTTTGGTTGGGTAATGCACGTGGCAATCACTACTCAAGGAATCATACAACTCGCTCTACCAGTCATCCATACTTCTGGCGTTTTAGTTGGCATGAGATTGGGTACTATGACATTGCAGCCATGATTGATTACACTCTCAGTACAAAGAATGGACAGGGACAGAAGGGTATACACTATGTGGGTCATTCCCAGGGTACGACGGTGCTCTTCACCTTGATGTCTATGCGTCCGGAGTATAATGACAAGATTAAGACAGCTCACATGCTGGCACCGGTGGCATTTATGGATCATATGGAAGATTTTTTGGTTAACGCACTCTCACCTTACCTTGGATATACCAATACCTACTCGCAATTGTTCTGCTCTCAAGAGTTTTTGCCCCATAATGATTTTGTAATGGCAATTTTGTACAATGTTTGTCGACCCGACTCAGTGGTCACAGGTTTCTGTGATAATGACTTGGAAAATGTGGATACTGAAGGCCGTACAAATACGGTGAGTCAAAATTGAAAAAGGTTTTTAGGAAATCCCAACTAATTGCAATTTTCTTATAGACCGCTACTGCCCTAAATGCTGGTGGTCGTGCAGGCGTCTCTACTGATCAAATTTTGCATTACATGCAGGAACATCAGTCAGGACATTTTCGACAATTTGATTTTGGCCCCAAGAAGAATCTTAAGGTTTATGGAGCTGAAGTACCGCCCGATTATGCCACCGAGAAAGTTACTTGTAAGATGCATTTGTGGTATTCGGATAATGATGAAATGGCCGCAGTGGAAGATGTTTTACGAGTGGCTGATACTTTGTCCAATAAAGTAATGCATCATATGCAGGATCCTTGGTGGGATCACATGGACTTTGCCATTAACTGGGAAGTGCGCAAATATATTAATGATCCGGTTATAGCCATAATGAATGAATTTGAGGCGGTCAAATCAAATATAAATAAATAAAATATCTAACATATAATTTAATAAAATTCGTTTACTATCATTTCCTAGCATTAACGACATTTTTGTTTGAAAACTTTCATCATTTTTTTCAATCGATCTGTAAACTTGGCACGAACTTAGAAATGTCAGCTTGCTTAATGTTAGTGGTTGCAATTAGGGTTGTTAAATGACTGATAGAGTTGACAAACTATCGATTTTTTAAAAGTTTTGTCTCCTTAGACGCCAATTTTAAAATTAAGCTGATAAAAAGCTGAAATAATTTAAAAAAAAAGCCAGAATTCCCCCGCTGCCCGTTGTTTCAAATTTTGCCCGTGATACGGTTTAAAAAAAAGTTAAAAATGACGGGAAAAAGGCTGATCTGGCAACATCTGATCGCCGGCAAACAAACAGAGTAGCGCATGACAACCTTTCACATCGAGTGACAGTTACAGACTGAAATAATGTGGACTGAAATGAGATCACAATGTCATATATGCCATACCTTTATAGTTGTATCAAGGAGAAAGCAAAAAATGGAAAAACTACACAAAAATATAGTTTTTCTACACGTTTAACAGGGATTTTCCACCCACTACGTTTATGTAGCCTTTCAACATGCTGCGTTAACTTTTCTCATTTCTACATGCAGCATGCAGCTTTTCTGCATGCCACGTTTACGGCCAGTTTGGTCGAAAATGGATGACTATAGCATATAGCTGCCATAGGAACGATCGGTCGAAAAACTAGTTCTAGAGAGAAAACTTTTTTGTTTTTACTGAAAACGTCCTTACCATTGGCATACACTTATTATACCCTTGCAGAGGGTATTATAAAATTGTCCGGATGTTTGCAACGCATAGAAGGAAGCATCTCCGACCACATAAAGTATATATATTCTTGATCAGCAAGACGAGCTGAGTTGATTTAGCCCTGTCCGTCTGTCCGTCTGTTTCTATGCTATCTCCTCCGTCAGTTTTAAAGCTATCCTCACCAAACTTTGCACGAAGTCTTTTGGTACAAATACGCTGCACATTTGTCGGAACCGGCCGGATCGGATGACTATAGCATATAGCTGCCATAGGAACGATCGGTCGAAAAACTAGTTTTAGTGAGAAAAACTTTTTTGTTTTTAATGGAAACGCCTCCAAAGTACGTATTTCTTAGTTTACTATCCTTTCCCATGATTTCACTAAGTTTGGTCGAAATCGGATGACTATAGCATATAGCTGCTATAGGAACGATCGTTCAAAAAACTAGTTTTAGTGAGAAAAACTTTTTTGTTTTTAATGAAAACGTCCTTATCATTGGCATACACTTATTTTATACACTTCTAAAACTGTTTTAACGACCTTTATACTGTTAACTTGCAGTTTTTACTGGCTCGAGGTCTTGCTATGTTATTGACATAGCTTTAAACAGAGGCACACAACACAACGAAGGAGGCATCAGGTTGATCGGACGACTTTTCATGAGGGACCAACCTCACTCATCAGCGATCTTGAGCCTGAAATGTCTGTCCAAACAGCAGTCTCTCCATGCCCGGGACGGAATAACTGTTTGGGAATTCCAAAGGCAGTTTGCGCGCAAAAATACCGAAAAGACAACCTAAGACAGCCATTCCCCTTTGTAAGTGTGTGTCCTCCGTTTTGGACTTTGGATTTGATACACTTTTACACAATTCTACAAACTTTCGTCGAAATCGGATGACTATAGCATATAGCTGCCGTAGGAACGATCGGTCGAAAAACTAGTTCTACTGAGAAAAACTTTTTTGTTTTTAATGAAAACTTCCTTATCATTGGCTTACACTTAATTTATATACTTTTACACAACTCTACAAAGTTTGGTCGAAATCGGATGACTATAACATATAGCTCCCATAGGAACAATCGGTCGAAAAACTAGTTCTAGTGAGAAAAACTTTTTAGTTTTAAATGGGATGGCCTCCAAATTTCTTAGTTAACAGGGTATTATGCTGTTCCAAGATTTCACCACGTTTGGTCGAAATCAGACATCTATATAGTATAGATCCCATAGAAAAGTAAGGTCCAAATAATAATCTTAGTTAGAAAAACTTGATGGGTTTTAATGGAAGCTGCAAGGGTATACAAAACTTCGGCCGAGCCGAAGTTAACTTTCCCCTTTCTTTTTATTTAAATACTTCCCCTCTTAGTTAACGGGTATTTCTTAGTCTGACACGACACTCTTCAACTTACGCTCTCGCTTAATATGTGGCTTATCAACAACAAGCGATTACTTACTAAGCATATAAAAATAGTCTCGCGTTAAAGATTAAGTAAATTGTTTATTAAAACCTATCATATCAGAGGTTGTTGGTTTCCTTCTCGTATTGCTGCATTATGGCAATGACCGGTTCATTGATATATTTACGTATTTCCAAATTTAAAGCAAAGTCCCCGTGATCCCACAAAGGATCATCCATATGATGCTTTACACTTTTGGGTAGACGCTTTGCTAAGGCTTCAACATCTTCAACTGAGGCCATAACATCGTTATCTGCATACCACAAATGCACATTAGAGCTAATTAATTCCACAGGGTAATCCGGTGGCTGTTCACTGCCATAGACTTTCATATTCTTGACGCTTCCAAAATCAAAACGACGAAAATGACCCGATTGCTGTTCCTGCATATAGTGAAGGATTTGATCGGTAGAACAGCCTGCGGGATGTGTGGCCATACGCTCTGGCATGGCGGTCTAGAGAAAAGGGGGGATTAACAGTATTCCATGAGTTAAAAACAACAACTCACCATATTGACACGACCACGCGTATAAAGGCTACCCACGGTCTTCAGACAAATTCGACGGAACGACAAATCCGGTTCACAAATGTTAAAAAATAAGGCTAGAACAAATTCATTATGTGGTACAAACTCCTGTGAGCTAAACAACTTTGAATAGATATTGTAATGACCCAGATAGGGAGCCAAAGTGCGCACCAGAGAGCTCTTCATATTCTTCATAATGGCAACTGGAGCTAACAGATTAACCGTCTTTATCTTTTCATTATATTCGGGACGCGAAGACATAAGAGCCAAAAATACGGTGGTTCCTTGCGAGTGACCCACATAGTGAATGGCGTTCTGTTTCTTTCCATTCTCCGTAGCAAGCGCATAATCTATCACTGCGGGTATGTCATAGTACGCCACCTCATGCCAACTAAAACTCCAGAAGTAGGGATGTTTGGGAGAACGAGAAGTGTGATTCCTGGAATAGGTATTACCGCGAGCATTACCCAGCCAAACATCATAGCCTGCATCAGCTAAGAGATAGGGCAGACCATCATTGGGTCCTCCTAGAATCCAGATATCTGAACAGCTGAACAAACCATGCTGTATGAGGACAATAGGACGAGTCTGGTTCTCATTTTGTAGTTTATGGGAGTAGGGTATGCGGAATACTCCCACTATATAGCCATCGGCGGTGACTATATGATGATGCTCAACTGGATAACCATGGTCAGCTATGCGATCAAGCTGAGAGAAGAATCAGTGGATTAGTAAGTACTTATTTAAAATACATTAGATCGGCTTTCTGTTTTATGTTGTCGCCCACCGCTGTTTTAAATATCAAATCCTTACCGTTGAGCGTTTGTTTCTTAAACTTAGATGGTCCTCAGGGTCTTGATAAAGCCGATAGAAATCGATTTCTTTAGGTGTCTCTATGACCGCTGAATGTGCTGTGGTCACAGCAATGCTGATTAGTAAAAGCAAACGCATGGCTAACCGATCAATTGTTAACTAAATTTGAACAAGTTAATCAGAATTCTGCTGGGGTCTAACTTTGAGTGGTTTCGTATCAGTAAAACACTCAAGATTGTAAATCTAAAATTAACACGGAAAAACTTTTATAAAAATTAGCAGAAGTAATTAATGGGAGATACGTCGGGTGGCTCAGCGGGGCTTGTGTGCGCGACCACTGTGCAAGAGGTCGTGGGTTCGATCCAGCCTCGAAACATCTAATGAAAAGTTTTTTCTTTGAACACCCGGTCACCCCTCTCTGCTGTTGGCGCCAGGTTTGCAGGTTCTTTCCATGAGATTGAGAGCAGCTCGGCTTTGGCCCTTTGGCGCTGTGTCAAGCCATCTTACATTTCATAAATAATTCTGCCGACGTTGCAGCAGACAAACTCATAGAGAGAGAGACTACTTGTGTTCTATAAATAGCACGCTCGGCGGCTTGCTCTCTCACGACGCGTGCTTTCGGCTTTTTGTTCTCTCACGAGGCATTTGTTCGTTTGCTTGTTGCTTGTTGTTGTGACATTTACTTCGTGTTTCTCTGCTACGCACAAGCGCAAAGCTTGATTTGTGTTAGTTTGGCACCACTGCTTTAAAATAATAAACTATGGTTTAAAAACTTTATTATTTCCTTGGAGCTTCTGGTAGAAAAGTAAAACTGTCTACTCTAAATATTAAAAACGTAATGTAAAGCAATAAATAAAACACAAAAAAACTTAATTAAAGTAACATACAATTTCCAAAATTAAGATAAACATTCGCTTAAGAACAGAGATTACTAAAACGCTAACAACGCACACGAGCTGGAATGCGTTTCATTTGATGATTTTCGCCTATCTTAAGCACTGCCACCATACCCTGCACCGCATGCGATTCGATGTGACAATGATAAAGCCAGAATCCAGGATTATTCGAAAGGAAACGTATAATGATATAACCAAGCCCAGGCAACTGCACCGTATCCTTGGCCACAGCTGCATAATCATCGGATAACCGAGACAGGCGTCCACGTCGATCCAGTTCGCGAATCTGTGAAAAATAATATTTGATATATTATATGATTAATTGTAGCTAATATAGAAATAGTTAGTCGTTATAGAACCGAACTATAGGACCGAACTTTCTTTATAATATCAAAATTTTGCGGCTTTGCTTGAAACTACAAGTAAGAAAGTCGGTCAAGCACAACTTTAATATACTCTGCACCTGTGAAAAGTCTGTATTTTTTTTGTGGCTGCGAACTTTCTTTTGCTCAAAACTTGACTATAGTTCACCCATCCTTACCAAACCTTTGGCGGATCGATAAATAATGCAGATAACTAAATATGTCCAAAATGTACAAGGGACTATAATATCCCTGCCAACCATATGCGGAGCGCTCCGAAGAAGGAGTGAAAAGGGACTCCCAAAGCAGCACCTCGAAGGAGAGTTTCCGGCGCGCTCTGAAGCAGGAGTGAAAAGGTACTCACAAAGCAGCACCTCGAAGGAGCTTTTCCGGAGCGCTCCGAAGCAGGAGTGAAAATGGAGTCTGAATGAGCATTCTGGGACGCCGAAATCACTCATTTAAGGAGTCCTTTAGGCACACTTTTTTCATATATATTGAAAAGGCCTTTTTCTCCGGCGGACATGCTCCTTTAGGACACTTTTCGGAGGCTCCCTTGGAGGCTTAGCGCACCGTACTGGGAGTCCTAATGGAGCACCTTGCTGACTCCACTAGTTGGCTGGGATACTCTGTACCAACGGAGGTGTATGCTCAGTGTGAGTATAGATCAGGAGCCGGAAAAAACACAATCACATTTTTGCATTGGTGTGTGTGAGAGCAGCGCAAAAACTGATTCAATTTTCTCTCAATTTCAGTAGCAACGACTGCGTCGCGACGCAACTAAGCAAGAGACGAACATGCAGCGCAACGACGCTTATACTGCTTATACTGCGTGTATGCCGACTACGCTGTTTTTTAGAGCTTGTCTATGCCCCGTAGGCAGCGACGTGCCGGTCTGTACTAAAGATGGTGCAGTAGCTGAGAAGTTTCCTTTCCTTATAACTCGGCTATCGATAATCTGATATTTATGATTCCTTTGGCAGATCGATAAAGAATTCCAATTACTCATTTCATTTTGAACGGAACGGTTAACAAACAAAATTGCCGTATTTATGCCACTGAAAGTCCTTAGGCGATTCAAAAGGTAATTCTGCACGAAACAAATTCATTGTTTGGTGCGGCGTTTGTGCTGAAACTTTGTGCGTTAAACTTCACCCGTCGGTTACCCCCAAACAGTTTCCGCCAATCAGTATAGTTATCGCGATATGATAACCAATTTTTGGTTGAAAGCGTTTGGTACACTGCTGGTTTCGACAAGACGGCGCTCCACCATACACAAGCCACGCTAAAATACATTTTTTGAGGTCATTGTCCGTTGGATGTCAACAAATGTTGATTTTGACTGGCCGCCGCGGTTACCAGATTTCTAGACTCCTTTTTTTGGGCAATTTGAAATCAAAGGCTTACATTAAAAAGCCAAGGAAATAGGAAAGGACCCTGAAAGACAATATCCGCCAAGAAATAGCCTCCACTCTAGCCGTAGTCGCTCAAGGCGACAACTTCCAAGATATAGCCAAATCTGCTTGAATCCAATTAAATGATTTTTTTCACGAACAAACAAAAATTGTGTTTTTCTTTCATGTTTTTAAAAAATAAGCATGGTTCCGTCAAAAATGGCTTACCCTGTTCAATGCCCAGCTATGTAAGGTCATATTAAGCACATGCAATCAAAATGGTATTTCTTTGCTTAAAAAATCTTCGAAATATTTGGAATAGTTTATTTCGAAGCAAATAAGAAGTACTTTGCGATAATATCAAGCAAAAAAACAAACGAAACAGATGCCTCAGCTCTCGCCCTGATCTAGAATATGTTTAGTTTAAGGGGTCGTAAATTATTTTTGGCAAGCTTCAGGTCAAAATTTTGTATACCCTTTACGAGGGTATAGTTATTGCTGTCACACCAAGCCATTTTCTATCTTGAATGAGCGGTGAACTAAGATTTGAGATTTGCCAGAACGCAAAATTCCTTCTTGTGTTGCTCGATAGTAGAAATAATAGGGCAGTAAAAAACTCCCACACAAAATCTGAAAAGGTAATTTTTAAATAGATCTGATTTGTTCAAGGGCTGACTATTAAAAAAACGGTACTTCTTTGGAATAGTGGGTAATTATATGCGACTTGGTTTTGATTTTTGTCAAAGTGGCTGACCAGCCTCAATGTAAAGGACAGAAACAACACACAAATTCTCACAAAGGGAATACATTTTGAACTGCAGCTGTGGTTGCGCAGACGGTACCGTTTCGGCTGCCTCCCGGCTAAGCCTCGTCAGTACGCTTTAAATTGCTGTCACACCATCAAGCCATTTGCTGACTCCTTTTTATACAATGACCTGGAGAATAAGAACTTGAGAATTGCAAGAACGCAAAATTCCTTCTTGTTATTAAGCTCCATGAGACAGGTTAGTCGATAGTAGAAAAACTTGCTATAAAAACAAACTAAAACTACCCCCACAGAAAATCAATCATGAAAATTGTATTTTGTCTAAATAGATTTGATATTGTTCAAGGGTTGACTATGTTTAAAAAACGGTACTTCTCGCTAATTAAACAAGGAAAAAGTACCATTAGGCCTTCAGTTGAAAAACAGAAACAAACGCAGCATCATAGCCGACAAACTACTCACTGTGAATAGATGCACCACAGATGAAGACAAAAAGAATCCTCTCAATTCTGCTCCGCAGGCAATATATTAAAAAAAAAACGAAATCGTTTGTACTAGATGGAAATACTTGATTTTCATTTCTTGTACCATTAAATAAAATGTTGTACGTTTTACATCAGTCTATTTCGGCAGAGCGATATGATAATATTCTAAGTATTCCGTTTAACTCACATTGCGCAGATCATTTAAATTGCCCAGAACGCCTTGTCCCACCAGTCGGAAGGTATAGCCATGTATATGAAAGGGATGCGTGACATCCATATAATTGGCCACCACCATTTCAATGGGTCTGTAGGCAGGTAGACGTATCACATGTACACACTCGCACATTTCTCTGGCACAATTGCGTCCCGTCGTGGCCAGAGAGCTGCGATTACAGAAATAATCATCGTCCCTGTATAAATGTCTTCCCTGGAGCAAAGAAATGTCCGGTGAGCTGTAAGTGATGTCATCAATCTGATATAACTGTTCGCCATTCTGGGCCTGAAGCAAACCAAAGCTGGAGTAGTGTGTCAGAAACTTTGTATAACGACTCCAGGGAACAGGCTCTAAGGAACGCAATGCCACCGTGCCTACATTGTTGTCCTTGTCCACTTGACGTAGAGTGGAGAATGTCGAATTATTGGAAGTACTAAAGCGTATATTATTGATCCATATAGGTGCTTCAGTCAAGTCTCTGGCCTCCATTTGTGCCTCCAGTATGTCTCCTTGGGGTAGTTCACTGCGTGCAGCACCACGATAACTCAACACAGCTCCCTGATAGAGTTTACGTTCCTCGCACTCCTCATAGCCACGTACTCGTATCCAATAGTTTTTGGTCAACTGATTGGCCTCGAGTATGAAGTCAAAACGTTCGGCTGAGGTGAGGAAAAATCCATCGGCCAATACGGGCTCAATGTCATTGCCATCAGTGCTTATAATCAACAGTCTGTGCTGTTCAATGGAGAATTCCACAGGACAATTCGCGATACCATTGAGAATGACACGCATGCGATAGCGATATCCCGGCGTTACGCGTAGACGTTCATAACGATGCCGATTATCTGTGTCGGGCAATTGATTCAGATGATTCCTTCCCTTGCCATTGATCAAAATATTTCGCACCTGCTGTAGATTATTGTTATAGAATATATCCTGCACCATTAATGCATGCTCCACCAGATCATAGTCATAGAGCTGAGCATGTTGATTGGCCTGACGTGATTGACGCACAATGAAAGCACCAGCCACTCCGAAACCACGCTGCCAGCCCACATGACTGTGATACCAGAGCGTGCCACTGCGATCTGTTTGGAATTCATAGCGATAAACTTCACCCGGTTGAGCTGGATACTGGGTGACAAAAGGAGCTCCATCGGCCTCGGGGGAACGTGACATGTGCACACCATGCCAATGCATGGTGGTGGATTCACCCAAATAATTGAGTACATCTACCACCACAGTGTCATTCTCGCATAGCTCTATGGCAGGTCCGGGAATCATGCGATTAATGGCCATTACTGGCGAAGCCACACCATCGCCATATATACAATTCTCGCAGTTGCGCTCATCTTGTACACATCGCTGACACTCGGGACCCAAACGTTGATAGTTGTGCACCACCAGTTGATAGTAACAGCTCTGGGTTTGACCCTGCTGGCACACTCGACGACAAGGATGACGCTCAAAATCACTAAAACTATTTAAATCCGGTTGGCCATACTCATTTTTCAGATTCAATAGCGTGGGTTTGACTTTGGTAGTCTTGTTGCTGTTCCAATGAAATGTGGGCCACTCAAATTTAGCATCTAAATCAGCTAAGCTTAGGCTACAACTTAACAAAGTTAAACCTATCAAAATAGCACTTTTACTTTTTCCCGTAGTAGTAAACATCTCGAAGTTTGGCAAGTAACTGTCCACTGGATTACCAAGTGTCGTCCGAAGAAAGTAATTTCCCTGGGTTTTGGGCGCCACTCTGAATTGGGCATGCGCAGCACGTGGGCCACATAAAAGCTGATTCGAATTTTATTTGCATTTAATTAGTTGGCACCAAATGGAATGAATGGGCAATGGAACATTTGATTTAAAGTTGGACATTTAGTTATTTGGATATGAATTTTGGATATACCTCAAAATATGAGAATCAATGAACTATAAAGAACAAGTCTAAGTCGAAAGAATGTAGCCATAAACAGTAAAGCACTCAACAATGCAAAAATACTTGCAAGATGAAACAGCTACCAATTCCGATTCCGCATGATCTGATCGAAATCGAAAACGGGAACAGGCCTGTATATCTTTTGACCATGCATCAAAGTCTTAAGCTCGATTCAATTGGTCAAAACAGTTAAATAAAATGGACATTAATTTATGTATTAACAATGTGGCCGGGTGGCTCAGCAGCTAGTGTGCGCGACCACTGTGCAAGAGGTCGTGGGTTCGATCCCGCCTCGGAACATCTAATGAAAAGTTTTTCCTTTGAATAAACTTTACACCCGGTCACCCCTCTCTGCTGTTGGCGCCAGCTTTGTAGTAATTAGCCATGAAAAGCTTCTCAAACTGACGTTCGGATTCGGCGTTAAACTGTAGGTCCCTTTCTCTTGTGCGAAAATTAGAAGCGCACAAGCCAAGAGATTGAGAGAAGCTCGGCTTTGGCTTTTGGGGCTGTTTCACTTTGAGTCAAGCCATTTTACTTTTACTTATTAACAAAGTTTTAGCCCTTCTTTTCTTCCCTTTCATGAGTTTAAGCCTCTATTTTTCAGACCTGTTCCCAGTTCCGTGTGGATTTAAAAAAGTAAATCGAATGCCATTCCGAATTGTTTTCATTTTCAGGTTCGCCTTTCCGAGTGAAATAAAAATCAATTGTCTTTTCGAATGAATATTCGAATCGTTTTTTAATTTTAATTCAGCTATATGACAGCCTGAACAATTTCGATCAGCACTAAGCATGCGCAATTGCGAACATTTTAGATTCATTTCGATGGTTTTTTCCATCGCTTGCATGCTATTTCTGAGGTATACGAGGTGTGTTCAAAAAGTATCGCGAATTTTGTGTTTTTTCAAAAATTATTTATTTATTCATGAATATCTATTTTGTCCCCTTCTAAGTAATCCCCATGAGATATTATACACTTGTGCCAACGGTTTTTCCAATCTTCGAAGCACTTCAAAAAATCATTTTTTTTTTTTGTTCAGCTCCTCCTTCGAGGCCGTCTTTATCTCGTCAAGCGTAGCGTAACGTCGTCCTTTCATGGGCCTCTTCAGTTTAGGGAACAAGAAAAAGTCACAGGGGGCCAGATTTGGGGGAATACGGTGGCTGCGGCATCATTAGTGTGTTGTTTTTGGCCAAAAATCGCGCACAAGCAACGATGTGTGAGCAGGGGCGTTATCGTGGTGCAAAAGCCAATTTTTGTTCTTCCACAAATCCGGGCGTTTCTGGCGGATTGCTTCGCGCAAATTGCCATAACTTGCAGGTAATATTCCTTATTGACCGTTCTTCCCTGTGGCAAGAACTCATGATGCACCACGCCCCTGCAATCGAAGAAAACTGTCAGCAAAACTTTCACATTCGACCGAACTTGGCGCGCTTTTTTCGGTCTTGGTTCGTGCGAAAGCTTCCATTGAGATGATTGAGCTTTGGTTATGTCCTCAGCAACTTCTCTAACGGTGATTCGACGATTGGCCAATACCATTTTCTCCACTTCATTAATTTTTTCGTCTGTTGTTGAAGTG
Source organism: Lordiphosa collinella (assembly GCA_018904265.1). Taxonomy (NCBI): domain Eukaryota; kingdom Metazoa; phylum Arthropoda; class Insecta; order Diptera; family Drosophilidae; genus Lordiphosa; species Lordiphosa collinella. The sequence continues at coordinate 165,174 of JAEIFV010000635.1, read as the reverse complement.
CTCGGGCGTCCGGCACGCTCTTCGTCGTTCACATCTTCTCGGCCTTCTGAGAACATTTTATACCACCGATAAACGTTGCTTCGGTCCAAGGTAGCTTCTCCGTATGCCACAGTCAACATTCGGAATGCATCCGCGCACTTAATTTCGTTTTTCACACAAAATTTGATACAGGTTCTTTGATCCATTTTTTTGAATAGGTAAAAATCGAAGACGATCCAAAACACGTGCAAGCAAAGCAGCTGTCAACAATTAAGTGAACATTCAAAATGGCCGAGCTTGTTGGCATAAGTGAGAGACATGAGTACCAACATAACGCCACAAAAAATCGAAATTCGAATATACGTAACCCGCGAAAATTCAAAATTCGCGATACTTTTTGAACACACCTCGTATAATGCTAATTAACTTAAGCATTTTTCGAAAGTTCTTAATGTCAATTCAGTGGTAGAGTACTTACGTACCCCACGTCAGAGGGGAACAAAACCCACGTGGTTTCTGCTGGGGTTCCACAAGGCTCCGTGCTTGGACCTGTTTTATGGAACGCCATGTATGATGGGGTCCTCCGACTCTCTCTCCCTCCAGGAGTGCATTTAGTGGGCTTTGCGGATGATGTGGCACTTGTTGCTGTAGGCAAAGTGCTTCGAAGGACCGAGGAGGCGTGTAGTTCTGGCATTGAGTGCATCCACCAGTGGCATAGCGCGGCGGGTTTCGAGCTTGCGGCGCAAAAGACAGAGGCGGTTCTAATTTGCAGTCGGATAAAGGTGTAGTCAGCCTGGGTCAGAGTCAATGGAACCGCTATAAAATCCAAAAAAGCCATTAAATACCTTGGAGTAATGCTGGACACCAGGTTATGCTTCCGAGAACATCTGGCTTACGTCGGAGAGAAGGCAGCAAAGCGCGGTGCTAGGAACACTGAAAGCGGGTAAGCGAAGAAGACTTTTGGCGAGTGTAACTGTCACGGTGCTATATGCGTCGCCAATCTAGCACAGGTCCATGGTTTACTCTAGCTACATAAAAGGCGTCTGTGGGGCGTACCGTCTAAGCTCAGGGTTAGTTCAGTTGTTCTGTTTTGTTCAGTTGATCACTTCATTGCTCGCTGGTTTAGTTGTTCCATTTTGTCCTTTGGTTCCCTTTTGTTCATCACTTTGATGCTTCTTGTTCTGTTGATCTTTTTTGTTTAGTTTCTTGCTTAGTGATTCACTTTGGTCAGTGTGTTGCTCAGATGGTCAGTTGTTCGTTAGTGGCTCACTTGATCAGTTGTGCTTTCGTGATTTCTTGTTTACTTTGATCACTTTCTTGTTCAGTTTTGTTCAGTGGTTCATTTTACATCAGCTGTTCACTGTTTGTGGTTCACTTTCTTCACTGTGTTTCTCACTTGCTTAGTGGTCCCTTTGTTACTTTCTTGTTAAGTAGTTTCTTTTAGTTCAGTTGCTCAGTTGTTCTTTTTTGTTCAGTTGTTCACTTTGTTCATTTTCTTGCATAGTTTTTCAGTTGTTCCTATTTGTTCAGTGGTTTACTTTGTTGACGGTGTTGCTCAAATGCTTAGTTGCTCCTTTGTTGTTCACTTGTTCGGTTGTTTCTTAGAATTCAGTTGCTTACTTTCTTGCTCAGTTGCTCTATTTAGATCAGTTGTTTACATTTTTGCTTCCTCTTTGTTTGTACGGTGTCGGAAGATGCTGCTTTGGTCATTGCCGGATGATTCGACTTAACGAGCTGGCTACAGAAGCAAACAAGAGGTACCGAGCTTCACGGTTCAGTGCCTCAAGTCAACCAAACAGTGGTACACAGCAGCAGGAAGCGAGGCAGCGGAGCATCGAGAAGTGGCAACAGCGTTGGGACCAATTCACGAAGGGTCGCTGGACCCATAACCTAATACCGAGATTTTCACCATGGCTGTCTAGGAAACATGGTGAGGTGAACTTTCACCTAACTCAGCTCCTTAGGGACAGCTGTTTCAGGAGTTACCTAAAAGGTCGGCCAAATGATAGCGAGGAGTGCACTTGCTGCGAAGAAGGACCTGTGGAGGACGCCAGACACGTCTTATTCGAGTGTGTAAGTTTTCACACCGAGAGGGCGGAATTATCCAGGGCGATGGGCGGAGATTTAGCCGTAGATAATTTACATTCTGATGTCGGAGGGAAACTGGGAGGCAGCGTGTGACTTCGCAGCTAACATTGTGGCAACTCTGCGGAGACTGGACTTGCAGCGTAGAATCAGGGAGTAGGTGGGTCATCAAATCTGCGAAGCAATGCCTTGCGGCCGTACCGCAGGTTTTAGATGTTCTGTCAATCTTTCCGGTTTTCTTGCTCGTATCCTTGGCCTTATTTTTAGTAGCTCCAGCGATGGGTTGTGACAATTTGCTCCCTTACCGCTCGACCATGACCAATGTCACAAGATTCTGTATCGTGGCAATCTTTCATCATGTTACCCATCAATCAAACAATTTTAGCAAAGTTTATTTGCATAATTTAACAAAACACTTCAATTCCATACAATCTGTCAGAACCTTCATCTTATGCTCCATCCCATTTACCTACGCTCATGCAAAGCTAACGAAGCATCAAACACACGCGACAATCTGGTCATCAACCATGCCAGTGAAACTGCCACTGGCCACACTCAGCCGGGCCATTGACAATTAACGTGTTCAATCAGCATGAAAACCATGTCGAAGTCATCCGAAAAAAAAAACAAATGACATATGTACACAGGTATCCAACGAGTGTGGGTTTAGTTTAGCTAAGGCATTTATACGTAAAGGTTCAGACACATTTCGAGAATTGCAAAGTGACAAAATGTGCTTTAAACTGATTTTTATGATAATTATATGGGGTAACGGTATTTTTGTGCCCGGTAGAGCGCAGAATTTGCTGGATCGTTTGAGGCCCGCTAATGTGACGCGATTTGATGAGGGCATAAAAGTTGTATCCGGCACCAAAGTGAAGCGTTATGAACGTTTAACCGTGCCTCTGGGTGGAATCGGTCCTGGTATTGGGCCAGTACCCGGAGCGGCTGGTCTACTAGGTCCCTTGTTGCCACCACAGCAAGCATATCTGGGCTATGCCTATGTGGGTGAAGTATGATCTGAGTAATACCGAACTTTACTTACGTACTCTTTTATGAGCAGTTGACGCCACAATGGCAGGCAGGAGCCAGACTTGTGGGTGATGGCGAGGCTAGCGGTGCGGCCGGCATGATAACATTTCAGCAATTGCCCTACAACAGTGACATCAAAGTGACCATCAATGTGACGGGCTTACCTGCGGGAAAACATGCCCTGCACATACATACCTACGGTGATGTGAGTGATGGCTGCAAGTCCACAGGCGGACAGTTTCCCAATAACTTTGTGAGTAAACTAAAGGTTAACTATCTGTTGATTGAAATGTGATTTAGACTTCTACTTTTAGCTGGGCAATGTGGACACCAAGGAGGATGGTAGTATATCGTCTGTGTTTATGAGCATCTATTTACAATTGTTTGGATTCAATGGCATAGTGGGACGCTCTTTGGTTATTCATAGCAAACCCATTGACTTGAATACGGCTCTAAACGCGGAAGTTTTCTCTTCATCACTCCAGGCCATGCCCAATGCTTTGGCCTATCAAAATGAGGAAAATTCTGTGGGCGAGGCCATAGCTTGTGGGGTGATAAGTCTAATGAGCACCTCCACCATGAGCAGTACGGCTGAGAAAAAGGAGATTTAGAAGATGTTGGCTTCTCGGAACGTTACGATTACATCTTTTTATAAATATACAACACACATCTATTGTAATGATGATTTTTTGTCTTTCATTTAGTGGCTCATTAAGCAGGACCCATTGACAGATTTAAAAGAACCGAAATGCATTGTCAACTTCGTCTGTCTCGAAGTTTTAAGGGTAGTTTTTACCTTTGCAAACATTGAAAACAAAAGTACTTTAGGGTATTCAAAAATCCTTGAAAACTTCCGAGCAGATCCAAAAATATGGGTAGATTTTCGAAATATTAGTCTATACCATCAAACAGCTTCGTTATTTTTAGTCCAATTTTCCCCACCTTAAGATCAAGAACACAAATATCTCCAAATATATTTTCTTGGGGATTCACATAATGAATAAACTGGAGTTGTACTTCTTCAATACAACGAAAAGAGAAATAGTCCAGCAAATTTAGTAAGTATTACACGAACACAATGAGCTCATCAAACTGCTTATGACTTCGTCGGATGCCATCCGATGATTCCAGCAGTGCCATAAAAGCGGACAAACGACTAGCTCTAACTCATGTACGACAAAAAACCTTCGGTTAGTGAAATATCCATTGCAGATGTGGTTAAAAATTTGGAACCGCGTGACGTGAAACTTACAAAGTTTTCATATGAGTTTAGATTTTCATGAAAACGGGTAAATAGGAAGTGCAGATCAAGCTTCTTCGGAAGACTGGAACTCTCCTGTGGTTATGGGGGCAATTGTAGCTTACTGCGTCGCAAGTCGACTCACACCTTCACCTGGTAACCCCTGGTAACAGAGCGATGCATCCGCAAAGCTGCTGGCTAACGAGAGCGGCGTTCCTACCCCCTGGGACAAATAGGGGGCGTGACTTTGGGCTTGGCTCCCGTTTCCCGTCTATTACATCCGCCAATGAAAACTAACACAATGCCTCGGATACGAACCCCCCCAGACGACGACCTACGCTAACGTTTTAAGGATCACGATTTGAGGATATGCACCTGGAATGTTCGTACCCTCAATAGAGAGCTTGCGGATTCCAAGCTGGTGGATGTCCTCGAGAAATATTCATCGCTCGTTACCGCACTTCAGGAAATGCGATGGACTGGACAGGGGTGTACGGTGATAACATCCGAAACCAACGCTCCAAGGGAGATCTACTACAGTGGACATGATTCAAAGCACAAGTTTGGGTAATTGTTTAGTAGAGCTACCCCTCACCAAAAATTCTGAAAAAAATATCCTCGATGGACCGCGAATTTACAAGAACTATGACGTCTTCAGATCGCGGGGAAACCACATAAAAAAAACACGCTTTGAACTATACCTCAAATTGGTGGTGTGGAAAATAGTTTACAGCAGTTTAATTCAATGTATAGCGCCATTTTCATACTAGGAAACGAAGAAAAAGTCGGTAAATAGCACACCTATACAAATAAATATAAATTATTTTTGAGAAATAATGACAGTTAAGGCAAAAAACAATCTGTTTTTAATACAAAAAAAAATGCTACTTTCAAATAATTTTTACCATTGAACCGCGGGAGTCCCCCGCGATCTGAAGACGTCATAGTTCTTGTAAATTCGCGGTCCATCGAGGATATTTTTTTCAGAATTTTTGGTGAGGGGTAGCTCTACTAAACAATTACCGACTATGCCGCTCTGTCATCAGCTTTACACCAGTTGACAAGCGACTTGCCGCACTCGAGTGTTCAAGACGTACGTGCGCTCCGAAAAGCCAATATTAACTCGGCAGACAAAGTACGCACACGGCTCATGCCGCACAGTCTAACACACGCCGAAAGCTGAACGTTGAGAAGCAGCAATCACAACGGACATCCGAAGCCTACTCAGCAAAACTCACCCAGCTGCTCAGGGGAACCCCACCTGGCCCTTCTGGTGTTGGCGAACAGTGGAAGCATATTTTACACTCTATGAGTACGGCTGCCAAGGAGATTCTCGGATTTGCCGAAAACTCCCGAAAACAGTCATGGTACGTCGACGAGCTACTGCAGAGAAAGACGCCGCCTACAGGAGAACTCTGCAGTCTGGAGCAACGCGGTCTGTTAAGGAGCGATACCGGGAGAAAAGGAGAGAGGAGAAGCGCCTTTTCAGAAGGAAAAAGAATGAGCAGGAAAGGCGTATGCGTGAGGAAGTCGAAAGCCTTTTCGGCATGAGTGAGACTCGAAAATTCTACCAAATAGTTCGGAGACTAGCCGTTGAGGTTTTATGAACACTGTTAAAATATACAACGAAGAGTAGTTCTGGTTTTTGTGCCCGTTTCTTTGTGTTTTTGAAGAACGCTGCTGATCTGAGATTTCTATGCTTCGCAACTGCCTAAGATGAATGCTCCGATTCTTCTACTTCCGTTTCATCTTCCTCATCAATCCGGTACAAAAGTCGCCCACAATTTTGATTCCCATTAGTTTTGGGGGGCTCACTAATGTTATCCAGAGTCAGTAGCTTCACTTCCTCCAGCGGTTGCATTGGCTCACCATGAAATATGCTTCTGGCCAAAATCTCCCATCGTGCTTTAGTAACGGGATCCTTTTCAGCGTCTTTTTCCTTATACTCTTTAAACAAGGCCCAAACACTCGCACAGTTTGATTTTTCAGGGGGTTTAGGGGGATCCATTTTGTATAAGTTAGTTATGTAAGATGTTTACCAGTTGAAGAGAAATTTAGTTGTGCTCGAAATATATGAAACATTTGTCAAAGGTAACCAGATCTTTGTTAGTCCAATATTTGGAGAAAAAATCACACAAAATCAAGGGCAAAGGGTATTTCATAATCGAGGCAGGCGACCACAGCGCACTTACGCTCAAGGAAAAATACTCTGCTTTTCTAATATTTTCACGAATATCACCAATCGATGATATAGAAATACACCCACCGGACCATAACGAAGTTTGGTTAGCCATAAAAGGCTGAAAAATAACAAATCAGCTGGAGCTGATGAGCTGCACTCTGAATTGTTCAAGGCTGGCGGCGAGGTGTTGGTAAGGTGCATGCACTAACTCCTATGCAGAATATGGTCCGAAGAGAGTATGCCCGAAGATTGGAGTCTAAGTGTTCTTTGCCCAATACTTAAAGAAGGGGAAAAGGGGCCTGCAATCTGCGCCAACTACCGCGGGATCAGTCTCCTTCCCATTGCATATAAGGTTCTATCATGCATCCTATGTGAACGTCTAAAGCCGAGAATAAGCGAACTGATTGAACCTTATCAGTGTGGCTTTAGACCTGGCAAATCCACCACGGACCAGATATTCACGAGAAAGAGAGAGAAAGATCGACTCCCACCACCTTTTTGTTGACTATAAAGCCGCCTTTGACACGCCGATAAGGTCAAAGTTCTTTGAAGCCCTGTCTACTTTTGGTATACCAGCAAAGTACGTTCGACTTTGCATGATGACGTTGAGAAGCACACAAAGCTCCGTCAAAATAGGAAAAAACCTCTTCGAGCCTTTCGATACCAAAAGAGGTTTTAGGCAGGGTGACACCTTATCGAAAACCTCAGAGATTGTGTCGAACCTTGGTCCTTAACTTCTTAGCTCGTTAGACAAATTTTCGTCGAATTTGAACGAATTGGTCAAAATGTTCAGCTTTAGGAGGTCGCTGTTAATTTACCAAGTTCCATGGCTTCAATGTTTTTAAAAATGAAAGGTTGCCAATTAGGGGTTAAAAAATATGACTTGCTTTATTTTCCTTTTCAAACTCATAATCGGGGGTGTCCCAGAAATCTCTAGAGATTTTCTTATAAACGAAGAGAACTTTATATGTAAAGTGACAAGAATAATGTCAGCTACTAGATTATGGGGAAGGAGAACCGTACGCATCAAATCTACTTTGCCTTGAGCAGTCAGTTTAAAATCTGTCAACTTTTGTCATCTGATCTAGTAGCCAAGCATTTTGAAGACACTTCAAATATAAGAGCAAGCAGTTGTAATTCGAAATGAAACCGTTTATACGAAAATCTCTAGAGATTTCTGGGACACACCCGAATAAACCGAATTAGGATATGAATTTAAAACCACATCCTGACAGAAAATTAAATAATTTCTTATAAATGTGGCATAAGTAGTTTTTGATTCAAACCTTTTCTCAAACAGATGAGGTCCGGTTCGTGTTCTGGTTTGAGAAGTCATAACTTATGATTATTAATCACTAATAATCGTAATTCCAAGTTACAATTACGATTACTACAAAATCGTATTCAGGAATTGTTTTAAATTAACTGAAAAACTATATTGGTAATGGTAATTGTGCTTACAGCTCTTCTATCTAGTAGATAAGAGTCGCCCCAAAAAAAAAGGACAAATTTCGTAGAAGCCTTAAGTGTGGGTAGTAGTTTCCACGGTCTTGCACCAAACCGCTGGGTCTGGGTAGACTCACAGTTGACAACTTAGAATGTGCCCCCTTGCTCCGAGACGTCCCTGCTGCCTAACCAACTGTTTGATGGGCTCAAATTTGATAAGCCCCCCACTCATTATACAAAATGGTCAACTAGATCATCAACATCGACCTAATGAAAGTGAAATGCCAACCTAAAAATGAAATCGACATGCGAGATTTGTTGTTAAAGATGACACAGATTTTGTGGCCATTAACAATTTTTATTTAAATAGTAAATGGGCAATAAATAAAACTGGGTGGTCTGTGAGCAAAAAAAAAAAGCGTATTAATTGTAGATAAGACAGTTGTAAAACAGAATCTGTTTCTATCGATAACCGCCACGTTGATGATAGCCACCACCGCCACCGCCACCTCTTCCTCCTCCACCGCCACGTCCTCCGCCGCCGCCTCGTCCACCTCCGCCACCTTGGTTATTCCAGCCCGTGCCCTGAACACGTCCACTGCCGCTAATCCATTGCTGATCCCGATCTCCATGATCGCGTTGTTGCTGGGGCTGCTGTTGCTGCCAATTGCCTCCACCTCCGCCGCCACCACCTCCTCCTCCGCCGCGTCCACCTCGAAAATTACCACCTCCTCCCCTTCCACCGCCACCTGGAGGCCCACTGGCCCTCTGCTGCTGCCAGGAAGGCATCTCTGGGGGTGGTGGAGCATGTTCATTGGCTCGACCACCGCGATCGGGCACCCGGCCCATAACATGCTTCTGTATCTTGGAGGCCGTATTCTTACGCACATTAGCCGAACTGGTCTTCTCAATGATGGCCAAATCCTTGCGAGCTGCCAGCATAGCCACTAAATTGGTATGCTCCCCGCCGATCTTCCATTGCTCCAGCTCCTGAAGCTTGCGCTGAAAAAGTTTAGCAATTTCATTCTCACGGTTATGCATGGACTCGGACCACTGGAAGCTCTGCACGGTCGCCTCCAGGCGGGTAAGCATCATCTGACGTCGCAGATTATACTCATTGTCCAGGTCTTTGTGCATAACCTCCAACTGCCGCCACTGCGCATCACTGAGGGGCTTCTTCAATCCCAGCAGCGGCTCACTGACCACACCCTGGTGCGTCTGCCTCAACACCTGCTCCAGCCTAGGGGTTAGCTTATCAAATAATGACTTAGTATTCAAATTCTTCGTCAAATCGCCCAATTGCAAGTCCTGGGCCAGGTCCAGCACCTTCTGCTGGATATTTGATTCAGTCTTGGATCTTTTGCTGGGCGGTTCTATGCTACGCTGCTGCTTTAGTGACATCTTGGTGGCCATCAGTTCCGAGGTCAAATAGTCGAGCAACTGCAGCAGTGAGTCACGTTTCAGGAACCTATCCGAGATGGGTCCCAGCACCAGCTGACGATAGGGACATCCCAGCTCGGTGAGCAGCAGCGATAGCTCAAATGCAAACTCATCATGATCCTTGCTATCGGAGGTTACATGCTCGTCCGTGTTGCGAAGAACATGCAGCTCGTGGGCCAGCCAGTAGAGAACATTGCGCAAATCGCCACTGGCCATACCCGCGTCCAGCGCCTGGCTGAGAGTGGCCTGCTGCAGGCAAGCTCCTTGATAGTTTAACGCCTGCAGTGAGTCCACTATATCCAGTTCGAGCTCCATTCTAATTTAATAATATTATTGGACAATTTCGTCTGCTTTGCCGGCTGAAGAAGCTGTGCGACTGCAAGACATCTGGTCACACTAAGGCTTAGTGGTGGCACAAACTATCGATATGCAAGTGATATATCAGTATTTGAATTTGTTTTTCAACTATTTTTTTTATTATTTATTAGTGGTATTCCTGAAAATGATTTGCTTTCGAAAAAAAAGACACGACCAAACAAGACGGATCCCCCCTATTTCGGGTCCTAGGAATCGAACTTTTTTGAGTTACCACGAGCCCTTCATACGATTTTTTTTTAAAGTTTTTGATCAAGTTTTCCAGTTTCAGGCATAGTGCTTAATCTTTGTAGGAATTGAGTGGGCTAGGCCTTACTCGTTTATCCTATACGTTACGTACTGCTAAAATATATTGATGTATTATCTAAATCCAGACCCTCTAAGAGAAGCATCCAAGTGGTTACAATATTAGAAACATGAATACATCTCCAATCGTGCATATTTTTTTTTTAATTTTAAAGATACTTTGAGATGGCGATCTTAACATCTTTTAACAAAGAGGTAGTCAAAAGTGGGGTCAAAATTTCTTACGGCTTACATTAAGTCAAAGATTGTAATTCATTCAAGCGACAATTATATGAAGCACCTTAATTAAACATATAAGTACCTTCGTGTCTCTTCATTTTCCATTTGTAAGTGATGAATTATTAGCAACACAACTCGAGTAACACGCACTTAAAGTTTATCGACTTTGACTTTGACGCACAGCTATGTGTCGGTAAAACCACTCTTTGATTCTTACCACTTTTGCACAGAAAAGGGGTTCGGTCATTTGTCCCAATGTGCATTGATGTAAATAGCATTAAAAACCCTAACCCAGTGGACCAGAGAACGCTAGTAAAACGAAACTATCGTAGAATGTTCGTAAACGGACTTACAAGCGATACAAATCTGCGAGCGTTGGCAAAAGTCTCGCCAAACTATCATAAGCGGGCTTAAAAACGAGTGATATGCGGGTGAAAAATGATACTACGAAAATGAAGAGGACAAAGAAAGTAGTTAGCGACTACGAAAGTCCCGCCAAACTATCATTAGCGGGCTTAAAAACGAGTGAGCAGGCAATTGCCGAACCTTTTTTCCCAGATTTTGTGTTTTGCAGCAGGCAAAATGACGAATCTTTTTGGTAAATGCGATTTGTTGTTGCACGCGGTGTGTTTCTTTTCTGTTCTTCATTAAATGCGTTATTTTGTGTGTTGAAAGCCGCAGCGAGCGAACGTGCTTTAAATTGTTTGATTCGTTTTTAATGTAAATTTAGTGCTTATATTATTAAAAAACGGTAAGTAAATACTAATTTATTATTCAATTTGCACTGGGTATAATGTCTATGGCCAATGCTAGCATTTAGTCTGTATTATAGTAGATCTTAGCTGATTTATTGTAGTTTCCAAGTTGATTTCCTAGCATTTATTGATCCACCCCCGAAAGCGTAAAATTCTGGTAGAATATGCAGGAATTTGTTTATTATTTTTACATAACTTCATTTATTGTAGTTGACCGTTTTCAATATATATCTTTTTAAATATATATATGCGCATGTATATATATAATTTTTATTTATAAGTATAGTATATAAGTATGTATTTTTGTATGATTTTCTTTTCTTTTCTTTGTAAAGCAGGAAGTTGTAGGATTCGCATGAGTGTTGCACCTTTGGTGCCACCAAAAAGTTTACATTTTCTTTATAAATTGTTTTCCGTTTATACATACAACATTGATGTACTTAAAATGAACACACACATTTAGCTAGATATAATGTATACATAATATAATATTCAGTTACTTCATGTCTTCCAGATAGGTACTAAAAACTAATAGAAACAAGAATAAACGACTACACGAATACAAAAAACAAATTTTCTTTCGCTGCTGCTACTCAAAGACGATGGCACAAAAATAAATTCCGCAAAGAATATCCAAAATCCAAAAATCCATGCACTAGGCAAAGCATTTTGCCATAATTTTGGTTTGGTTTTTTAATTTAAGTGAAGCTATACTGATTATCAACTGCACGTCCGCTGCACTCGGCACTGCCGCCTCCAGATGTGGAGGAGGAATTGGCCATGCCACCGGCCTCGTTGCCATGCCGAGCTGAGGACAAGCTCGTTTGTTGCTGCTGCTGCTGCTGTTGCTGCTGATGATGATGGGCCTGCAGGGATGCATTCGAGGCACGCAGATGCGGCTGATCCAGAAAATTTTGTGCAGCCGATGGCTGTGAACTGTGCACCGTAAGCGTTGTGGGATCCAAATGAAAATAGACTTGCTCCGGAAAATAGACGTGTGTTGGCTCCTGTGGCAGTTCGATTTCGTTTGTCTTTAGGCGAACACTTAGATTCATGGTAATCACTTCGTTGCACTGTGGAGAAAGAGAGAAGGCGAGATCTAGGTTAGATGGGGTTAAAGTTTGTGATGTGGGTGGGAGAGTGTGTGGTGAAACATGAAACATGCGACATTTAGCAAAGGCATTCAAACCGAGGGGGAAAAAAATTTAAGAAAATAAATAAGAACAAGTAAGAAAGTCGGTCAAGCCCGACTATAATATACTGTAAAGGGTCGGACATGCTTTCTTCTGCCTGTTATATAGACCTTGAGCCGGCTAAAAACCACTTACTTTTCCACAAACTTTATATACTCTGTGTACTTTTGGTACAGAGTATAAAAAGAACTAAACTAGAGAGCTTATTGAACGATAGCTCGCAAAAAAACTGTTAACCACTTGTTTCAATGCGTGCAGCCTCAGTGAAAAACAGAAACAAACGCAGCACAAGCGGTCTCTCACTGAGCGAAACACTTTTTCTCGCACCTCAAGTGTTTTCTGTTACGTGTTTCGATCAACATTTTCCCCATATCGAAACACTCAATCACAGACCGACAAGTTCAACCCACGTCCCAAATGCGAATGAAATGATAAGAAAGTATAAAGGAAACAGAAAATAAAATCAAGGAAAATAAAAAACCATCACTGACACTGAATTGACTCCAAAATTTTGGCTATCTCACATGTCTCGGCGATGGATGGCCACCGCCAGTGGCTGCTGTTGCTCCTCCTGCTCCATTGCCATTGACAGTGACGCCCGATCCTGTGCCCGTCGACGTTTCATTAATCTCATTAGCAGGACCAGCTGTGTTTGTTGCTCCTCCTCCTCCTCCGCCTCCTTCATTCAGTCTGCTGTTGTTATGCACCCAATCGGTTAGGGTAACATCTGAAGTTCCACCCGATTCCAGGGGTATGGGATTATGGCGAAAATGCTCAAGCATTTCTTGTATCGAAGGGAACCACAAATGCTGCACACGACACTGTCCCTTATCCGAGATGGTCAAACGCAAATGCTTGGCTCGTCCTTGGAAATTGAATGTCAAGACAAATTCACCGCGACGCGTTTCACTTTGTCGCACCAAAAAGTAACCATGGCCGGCGGCCTCCGATTGTAGTACCATGCGAGCTGCCTCCGAGCGCGTTAGTGTGCCATGGAACCAAGGAAACAGACGCATCTCTGCCGTTAGGTCAGCCACATTCACATCTGCATCATTCTCGGCCAGCTCAACGCCATCGAAATTGCTAGAGGCTGACAAACGCTGCTCTCCTCGCATGGTTCGAGCGATGGGCATATCTCCAGCTGTAGCTGAGGGCGGAGTACTGCCCAGCTCGTTAATGACATTTACATCACTGTTGGATGTGGTGCCATGTTGAACGAGTGCGGAAGATGCCAAAGCACTGTCCGCTGACAATGAAGAGGCGAGGACACCACCACCACCACCACCCACTAGATTGCCATTGGAGCCACCCAAACCGGTGGTTTGCTGTTGGTACTGTGGATTCTGTATGCCACCCAGAGCACTGCCACCTGAAGGATTAGTGGGAGATGTCTGCATGGCCGCCGCTATCACATCCGACTCGATCATGGGCTGTTGGGTAGGCGGCGTTCTCATGCAATATCGTATGGTAGCCAACCAGCTACGCATATCCTCAGCACTCTCCGCCTCAATCACATACTCCATATTGTTATCCGCCTTCAGAACAAAGGTATTCAGACGATCCGGCATTTCCAGTATTGTGGTCTCGCGTGCCTCCGAGATAAGGAAACAGAATACACCGCTACGTGGTTTCGTGGACTTGGGTGGCGTATAAAACTCCAGCATATAACCGCCCACAGCCTTAACCAAGGCCAGTCGACATTTCTCCCATTTCTGTGAACCCGTCGGCTGATCCAAACTCTCGGGCGTCAAGTTGTTCACAATGCCCTCCTTGCGGCACTCGACCACTATTTTGGCCAGCTTAGTTTTGCTCTGTTTACTGCTACCCACACCATCCACATCGTCGGAGTTTTTGTGGAAGAAAGCCTGCAGAAAAACGAATTTCTTATGTTAAAATTTGAATTTATGTCTTAAAAGTAAATGTTAAAGGTCAAGGGCGGATCAGGAGATGGGAGGAATCCATTTCTAAACTGAAACAGTTCTATAAATTAGTGAAAAAATAAGAAATGGAAAGTTATCCCTGGGTTTGAACAAGAGAAACAGAGATTTTCAACACGACACGACTCTAACACGAATGGCATACTTAAAACACGCACGGTCCAAAATCACGACACGCATGGCTTTTTCGCACAGGCTTTAAGAAGAGCTTTGACTGAAACGACGGCTAGTTTGTGCCTTGATATGATCATAATAAAATTGGGAAAGTTTTTGCAAGTATTTGCCGAGTTTGTAAAGTCAAAAACTTTTTAGACTTTGAAGCTGAATATTTTCTACACTAATGCGGATAGTTGCAAAGTTAGTATGACCGATCTTTAGTTAGGTTTATTATCTTTAAGAATTAGTAAGTGTTATGAAATTCGATAGGCATTTACTCAAGTTATGACAACTTTTCGCTAGATCACCTTAACAAGAACAAGCAAAAAAGTCCCAAAATTCTATTTGAGAAAAAGTCACATTATCGCTTTACGAAAAAAGAAACCCTCCTCTTAGCTGGCAACACTGGTCAGTGATCACGTGACCATAGAAACTTGCACAACGATATTTTTGACGTCAGCTGTTATTTTCCACCTTAATATTTCTACACACAAACATATGCTTATTAGTTTGATTGTTCTGCTGCCATTCTTCTCTGACAGCGTTTTGATAGCCTCTCGCTGCATTCTACGGACAAACGGCAGGAAGTGATCTTTGAGTGTTCGAGTCGCTAGTACTGAAAAATCCAAGAAAAGCAAAGAGGTTCGCTCTTAGTTTTCTTACCAAAATGTACATAAAATAATTCGATCAGGTTTCCATATTTACAATATTTTGTGTGGTTACAAAATTTGATAGTGAAATATGAATCATTTATTTTAATTTCGAAAAGCATATGTGTGTATGTGTGGTTAACGTTATGACTAAATCTTGTCGGAAATCAAATTGTCGGATACAAAATCCTTAGAATGGTAGCGATAACGGTATCGATCACGATAATGAATTCAATATCGATAGTGATAACGGTATCGATAACAATAAAGGTATCGATAACGAGAGTGATTACGGTATCGATAACAATATCGGTATCGATAAAGGTATAAATAGCAACGATAACGGTATCGATAACGATATCGATCAAAGATAGCGATAACGATAAAGAAATAAATAACGATAACGATAGCAATAACGTTATCGATAACGATAAAGAAATTAAAAACGATATAAGAACGAGCGATAACGGTATCGATAACGAAATCAATAACGATAAGGATAGAGATAACGGTTACGAAAACGATGACGATAAAGGTAATGTTACCCAAGCCCGGTCGGAAAAGAAAAACAATATCAGTTTTATGTAATGTCAGTATAGAACAGGGATGCAAACCGGTTCTGAACCCAACCGGTTTTGAGCCAAACCGAAACGCTTATTCCAGCCGATGAACCGAACCGCAAACCGAATCGGCTTCCTTTCAGAAACGCTGAACCGAACCGAAAACCACAAAGAACAACGGTTCGGATCGGTTCAGTTCTCTGACGAGTTTTAAGACGTGAATCGCTTTCCTTTTGCCAATGATACTTAATAGTTTGGGAATTTGAATCGTTTCCCTAAGACAATTTTTATAAGAAATTTCGTTCGACTTTCTAAAAGGTAGGTACAGGATTGATATAACCTTTATGGATGACTTGACACAAATTTTAGAACAAGTAACATGTCTCTGCATTGCCCGCCGATCTCTTAATATATCTGTCATGAATCTGCTTTCTTTTCTTGAATTTTCGTCCTCCACTGGACAATATTATCAATTTTGTATAGTACTTCTTCATCTAAATTTAATCTTAGTGAGGAGAGTTTTTTCTCATACGATTAAAAGGGTGTGTAAGATGCATGGTACGTATTCTTTTCTAGCCGACATTCTCTGTTTTCGAAAGACATTCCTCTAGGAACTGATAGACGAGTCCTGCAAATACGACATCAAAAATTTTAGACCTTCTCTTAGGATATTAGGGCTGTGTCCAAATGTCGTATGTGTATTTGTTGTTTTTAATGGCAATTGTTCAACTTCTGTGGACAACGCAACAGACAAGATAACTGGCCAAGCATTTCTCTTGAATACATTTTAAAGGGATTTTCTTTGCTCTTTATAATTACCAAGGTATTTTTTTGTTTGTTTTTATAGAAAAACCGTTCAGTTTTTTTAGAACAATCATTTCACCGTGACTGGTGCTTTTGCATGTATAAGGCGTTAACGACCAAGTTTTGATTTTAGTCAAATTGATTGTTAGTCGTCTCAAGGTCGAGGATTAGTTATAATTCAATAATCAATTAGAATTCAAATGGTTTATAAGAATTCAAAGTCAGAAATCATAATATTTCATAAAGTGCCTCTATGAACCTCTGAACCGAACCGAAACCGCGGTTCAGTTAGCCACAAAAACCATGTAATGAACCGAACCGGCGGTTCAGAAACTGCGTGAAACACTGAACCGAACCAGTACTTATTTTCGAGTGGTTTGAATTGCTGGTATAGACTGACGACGGCGTAGCGAAGCGCGCCGGGTACTATGCTAGTAATCTCTATAAATATAAAATAGTTTGTCCTCACTGACTGATTGGCAATCATCGCACAGCCTAAACGGTAAGAGCTAGAGGGCTGAATTTTGGACAGGAGTTTCCTTATGTGGTGAAAGTGCGTACTAAGACGGGGTTTTGGAAAATTCCACCCGGAAAAGCGTCGAAAAAGTTTGTATGGGTAAATTTGTTTTTTTTTTCATCCGATTGACTTGAAATTCGGTTTGTAAGGACAGTAAGTGAAATAAATTGAAATGCGATTTTCCGATGCTGGAAAATTCGACGTAGGGTCGGAAAATTCCCGGAAAAGCGTCGGAAAAGTTTGTCATCCGATTTTATGGAAAATCTGCCCGAAAAGAAAATTCCTCGGGAAATTCGATATGCAAAAATCTATTTTTCATCCGATTGAAATTCGGTTTGTAAGGATAGTAAGGAAATAATTTGTAATGTAATTGATGTTAGAAAATTTAACCTTAGGGTCGGAAAACTCATGAAAAACTCTGCAGCCAAAAGCCTATTTTCAACCGATTGGCTTTTAACTTGGTTTGTAAGGATAGTATAAGAAATAACGTAAAGGTAACGATAACGATAAACGGTAGCGATAACGGTAATGATAACGATAACGTTATCGATAACGATAAAGAAATTAATAACGATAACGGTATCCATAACGATAAAGAATTCAATAACGATAGCAATAAAGGTATCGATAACGATGGCATTTAAGCCTTGAACTGAATTTAAAATAATTTTTTTGTTAAATGTCTCGAGAATTTGGCCATAGCCAGCCAAAAAGAAAAGAAAAACGTAAAAGTCAGTCTTTTCCCATTTCCGAATGTTCCATTTTCGATCGTTTCGCTTGCTGCTCTCGTGCCGATTTCGTTTGGTTTCGCCAAAAGTAAAACGTAAGCAATTTCATTCAATACTGAGAACAACAAAACCAAACCGAAGCGGAATTGCGTTCGGTTTACTTTTCAAAAAGAAGTGAAATTGAGCATGTTCTTGGGGGGTATAACAATCTCAGAGGGGGTGATTGTGCAAGGGGCTCCACTAGAGGTCACCAAAACCAAAAAGGGGGTTTACGGGTGAGGCTCGGTGCCATTTAAAATATGGTCTGACAGTTTCGTTACGAAAAATTTTTGCTCGCCCAAATCTATCACAACAAAAACATCTAGGAACAGTTCGAGCAATTCCGTTTTGCTGGGAAGGTCATTAAAAGCCTTAACCTCCCCTTACAATCTCCATAATCCGCCCCTTGAATTGAAATCTTAGCCCCTGACTCACCTTGCCCTTGCGCAGTCCCTTGAACGATAGCCGCCGTAGCAATGATTTGGGAAACAAACGCGGCACCTCATGCTCCTCATCAAATTCAAGTGAGCCCACGCCAGTCTTTAGATTGCTGCGACGCCTAAAGAACTCCGTATCATAGTGCTCCGAAAATGATTCGACAAATTTTTGAGCAAAACTGCGGTGTGGTATATTCCGTGCCTCCTCCGGTGGCAGATTGCCATTGATATAGGTGATGCAGGCCTTGGCAAAATCGGAGGCCGCCACCCGAGCGTGTCGCTCACAAAACTCCTCCCAGCTGGTGCCGCCATATGCGTAGGATGTGGATGTGATGCCAGTGCCAATGGGACCTGGTATCAGATCGCTGCCGCCTGCTGCACCCAGACTGTGACTGTTGTTGGCGATGTTGCCGCTGGTTGTCGGGCCGATATAGCCGCCAGCGCTAAAAGCGCTGGAATTGGCTCCAGCACTGTTGCCACCCATATAGCCCAGGGATTGCGGCCGCCGCTGCTGCTGCCTCTGACTGTCCAGACTCAGTTTGCTGCACAGGTTACCCAGTTGGAGTCCGTTGCTGAAACAGTTCAATTCATTTTTAGAAATTTCAAAAATTTAGCGCCTTTGTTTACGTGGGTGGCGCCCCCTATATGCATGCATATATGCATGTTTGCTTGTTTTCAGTGCGACCGTTGACAGCATTCCACCGCAATACCAATTAAGAACGCATTTGAGGCGTTGCTGGCCCTGGGGTCTTAAAAATGTTGTTTTTGTCGCTACGGCTACGGCGTTGTTACAGTTTTCAGCACGCAACTTACTTTTCCACTGCAAATTTATAGTTGTTCTCCTCAGCGCTATGCTTGGATTCACTTTTACACTATTTCCGCAATTGTTTATACTTGTTTTTAATTGTTTTTCTAGTTTTATGCAAAAAACACAGACAGCGTGACCGCATTGGGTCGTCGGGTTGGTATTTTAGTATTTTTTTGTTATCGATACAGAGGTCGCTAATGAGCCGAGTTGAGTGCATGAAAAAGACAACAGAGGGCGCCAGCCAGCAAGCGACGGCGCTAGTGTGTAATTATCGATGACAGGAAATCTAAGACTGCGAAGTAACGGAAAATCGAAAATAGTTTTTAAAGAAAAAAAAGGCCACCCTAAAGGTAAACAGTTTTCTTATTACATTTTTTGTTTAAATCTCACATTTTTATTGTTTCTATACGTTTCGAAATTGCATTTACTTATAATTATTATGTAACTATAATTTGTTTTTTTTTTATTTGCATACAATTTTATAGTAAATTATTATTGTTAGCTGCATTTTTAAATGTAATCTTTATAAATAATTAAAATTCTTGAAACTTAATTTGTGAAACACACGCAGTGCCATTAGTCCCCCCTTTTCTCCTATTACTGATTAAAAACGAACACATGCATTTTGGCAAAAAACATCGCATTAAGTTATTCTGAGGGTGCAAGATGAGACCGAACGAACATAGGAAGTAAATGATGAGGACGGAGAGACCGAATCGAAAGAAATGTGTGTGGGTATGAGGAGAGTCTTTAATGAAGGCGATGCGAGCTTACAGAATATTACCTGTTGCATATGATGATTGTTAATTTAAATGTATTAAACTTAAGTATTTACAGACGCTATTTGATTCGATTAACACAAGTGGCAAATAGATTTTGATTCGCAATGTAGGAAAGCTCTAAACAAAAATCTCAACAGTTTCAGAGAACATAAAATGCCATATTCTAAGCGTTTACTATCGTATCATATGATTTGTGGTATTGTTTTTAGTTTTTCTCTTTTTTTTTCTCAACTTTAATACTACAGCTCAAACTGTTTGCTAATTGTATATCGTTCAGTTTAAAGCCGATTACATAAACAGCTATGCTTTCGGTTTATACTTCTTCTCTATGGTATGTGTTGTGTTTAAAAAACTTTCCCACTTAGTCTAAAAAAACTATTATTACTCGGTTTTTGCTTTTACTTGGCTATCAATGAAAAAAATGAGAGGATCATCTAACATAAAAAACTTTTGATACGTATAATTAAAAAATACATACTCAATACGTTATTTAAGAGAGAAATGTGTGTGTGTGTGTGTGGGTGTGTGTGTTTTAGAGTTTACTTTGTTTTCTTGTTCTTTTTTGTTTATTGTATTTAGATTTTTAAGATAGAGTACACTCAGACTTCCAGTTGTTTTGATGGTGGATGCGCAATGAACGGTTCACTCCACATGCGACGCAAATCGCCCTGCAACGATAAAAAGCAGAAGAAAGTTTTAACAAAAAATTTTGCGGAATAAAACAATTATTTTGGCCCGACTGTAAACCGTAAGGCCAAATCGTTCACATTATTATGGACGACCCGCAGGGCAGTCATCTATATTACTTGTTATTCAACATGCTTATTAACAATATTCCGTAAGTGCTTTCCTATTCAAATGCCCTTGACGATCTAGTTTCTCCACGTCTATTACAAAGTAACCTAAACTATCTGAGTGCCTAGAACAAAATCGATTATCTTTGAATACACTTATATTGGGGAACCGTTCAAGAGTCAATGCTTTGGTCATTTTTTTCGATCCCATTTTGGTTTCTGTAATTTGCATCATCGAGACTATATCTCTATAATATCTCTATAACATACCTCAGTAAAAGAATTATATGTGACGCATATTTTTGTAAAATTAGAAATGGACAAGTGAACGTCGAAAAGTTTTTGGTATGCAGTTTTTTTTGCTTATGGTAATAGAAAACAAAAAAAAGAGAAAACAGATTCAGAAATCTTAACTTAAGGCAGAAAAAACTTAAATTTAATTTTTACTTCATTATAAAGAATTATATGTGACTCTTTCATATTTGGTTCAAATTAATGGTTTAATAAACTTAAATTAACAAAATTCGATTTTATTTAGTAAAGCTAATATTCAATTGACTTGCCATTATTCATAATAACTGAGCTTAGCCGAAACGGCATGGAATTAACCAAAGATTGTAGGTGAGATAGGTAAATTTTTGACCATTCTTGCTCAATTGCCAATTTGAGCTGTTTTGCTGTCTCAAACTGGCGACAATTTTTGAACACAGCAGAGGATAGAATACCCCAGAGATCCTCAATGGGATTGAGGTCCGGACTCATTGCTGGCCACTTTAAAACTGGAATATTTCTCTCACTGAAAAACTCGGTAGTCAGCTTTGCACTGTGTATTGGCGCATTATCCTGTTGAGAGGTCCACTCATCGCCGTATAGCTGACTACCGAACTCCACCAACTCGTCATCCAATAATTCCACATACATTTCGGCATTCATTCTGGTTGATATAAAGCACATTGGACTCTTTCTTTTATAGCAAAACGCTGCCCACACCATCACCGTTCCACCACCATGATCACGCTTATAGCAGGTGCGACGATCCTGTCGCATATCTCGCCAATACTTCTTACAGCTGTCAGGTCCGTCCAAATTAAACTTCTTCTCGTCACTGAAAATAACACTACGCAGTATACCTTTTTAAACTGATTATTGAGCAAAATCAGGGAGCGAAATGCAAATGTCACATATAATTCTTTATAACCAAAACCAATAGGCACGCTTACTTTTTGAGCTAACGGTAAACCGAATATGAAGAGAACGAGGAAATGATAGTTGTTTATACATAACAAGAGATCACCAAAACAAACTGCATTCTCAGAAACGAAGTACCGTTACCTAAAACGCAAAGATGAGCAAAAATATTTTGTCACATATAATTCTTTTACTGAGGTATAAACTACTCTTAACTTAGATGTAAAAAAAACTCCCTAATGTCATTCCTGAATTAAAACTTTGTATCTGCAGCTAATGCGGCCATGACGGCGCAAAAGGAGGAGGAACAAAGGCCCTCAACAAGCTTCGCTGCCACCTCAGCAACCAAACTTGCGAGTGCAATGCCTTCAGGATCCTAATCCTAGGCATAATGTGCTGCCTCCCAAACAACAGCAGCAACATCTACCAACGTCAAGTTTCCCCCAGCAGCTTCGTGCTCAAAGGGCCCAGAAACAGCCCCATCCACGACAGCAGCAGCATAAATTGCAAAACAAGCAGCAGCAGCACCCTACCCATCCACAGGGGCACTGACGCTCGGATGCGCAACAACACCAGCAGCCACATCAAGTGACGTCCCATCAGTATTCTAAAATCCCAATGTCCTCCTTTCCGATGTCTCACCAAACACATATGCAGCAGCAGCCAAATCAAATTGGCAACCTAACTTCTAAAGTCGATCAACTCTCTACACTTATGATGACCCTAGTCAATCTTCTTATCCAAATCGCTCCCCAATGTGCATCTAACCCTCAGCTAGGCAGCTTTCTCCCGCAGGGTACGATAGTCGCAATGACTAATATAGGGTTGCGCATCGGATCTTGGAACGCTAATGGAGCTATTGCCTGCTCTGATGTTTCTTCCGCATATCACTCGTTTTTAAGCCTGCTAATGATAGTTTGGCGGGACTTACGTCGTCGCTAACTACTTTCCACCCTTCTTTCTCCTCTTAATTTTTGTGTATCATTTTTCACCCGCATATCACTCGATTTTACTTGCTCCCACATCCCGTCTTTCAACTGTTAGTTTACTCTCAAATTGTCAGTAGATTCATAGTCTGAATACGGTCAATAACCCTTTAAACGTATTGCTGGAACTTTCCTCTGATCATATCTCTGGTAATAGAGTTCGGGCGCTTACTCCATCAGGGTCAAGCCAAGATCCCAGGCATGAAACATTCCGGCCAGAGTAAACTGGAGGAGTTGATAAACCTAATTTGGACCAACTCGGCAATTAATGTGTGCGTAATCCACACAGCCGTTGAGCAACATGCGAGATCTCTGGTCTCTTCCGAAGAGCCTCAGGCCTTTTAACCTAGGTTCTTGCTGAGGCGCAAGAGACGATGCCGAAGATGGATGGGATCACACCCCCTTGATGGGGCGGACTACCGGAGAGCTGCAGACCAACTAAGAAAACTCCTCTTTGATATAAAGGCAGAATATTTAGAGGAAAAACTTTGCAATATCGACCCAACGCAGGAACGAGGCTTCTCTCTTTGGAGATTAGTAATTCTGATGGACAATGGATCTTGGGCTCGGTCTGATCAGGAGATAGTTCAGGAGTTAGCAACTTGGAGGGACGATTCACCCCTTTTAGCTTAGCGTCGCCGGAGGATGTTGCCTCCACTCAGGATGCTCTCTCAACTGATACTGGCCCACTATCTCCCATTAGACCTATCTCGCTGGACGAAGTGCGTGTTCAGATCCGGCAGCTAAAGCCCACTAAGGCCCCAGGCTTTGACGATGTTGACGGCAAAACAGTCAAGGCACTTCCGGATGTGGGAGTAATGTTTCTGCTAATGCTATTTAACGCCATGACTCGTTTGCAATACTTCCCTTCCACATGAAAGTGTGCGGTAATCGTGATGGTTCCCAAGAAGGGCAAGGATCCTTCGAGCACGACTCCTACCGGCCAATTAGTCTGCTACCAACCTTCTCCAAATTGTTTGGAAGAATATTTCTTTGTAGAATGTTGGCAGTCAGCTCGGTGGAAGATGCTTTACCAGACCACCAGTTCGGCTTTCGTAGAGGCGCCTCAGCAGGTTCATAGAATCTCTAACCATATTTTAAAAGCTTTCGAGAACCGCCAATACTGCTCTGCCGTTTTTCTTGATATTCGGCAGGCGTTCGATCGCGTATGGCATGATGCTTTTTAAGCTGAAGTCCCTCCTTCCTGCTGAACAATATCTGCAGCTCACCGCTTTATGGTTGAGCTCAGAGGCGAGCGATCAACCATTCGTCCTATTTGTGTGGGTGTACCACAGGGTAGTGTTCTCGGACCAGTACTCTATATCCTCTTCACCGCGGATCTGCCGTATCCAGTCTCTTGTGGCACCCTAATCGCCACTTACGCTGATGATACCGCTTTTCTGGCTTCCAGCAATAGCCGCAGTAGGGCATCAGCTAAGGTCCAACAGTTTCTGGATGCCGCTGGAACATAGCCGTAAATGGTTTAAAAAGGCCAACACCGCACGTTCTCCCTGAGACCCGGGAAAGTTGCTCGCGTGCGACTCCAAGGGACTAGAATTCGGCATCTGGACTCTGCTGTTAAATACCTTGGTGTGTTTCTGGATCGCCGCTTGACCTGGAAGGCCCATGTGATTCGGGCAGCAGCTACTGTCTCAGCTAAGGCGAAGGAACTTGACTGGCTTCTCAAGCCTCGTAGCGGTCTTTCGTTGCGCTGTAAAGTCCTTGTGTACAAGGCTTTAATCATGCCTTCCTGGACATGGGGGTACGGCATGCTCCACAACCCTTAAGAAACTGGAGTCTTCTATAAGCCGAGTCCTCCAGCGCATCACTGATGCTCCATTCTATGTGAGGCATTCAACACTTTACCGTGATCTGGACATTTTGCCATTATGCGCCCAGATAAATATGCATACCAGCAGATACCATGACCGTCTGGTGGCCCACTCCAATAGACTTGCTTCTGATCTGGCGACAAACAGGCTCAGAAGAAGACTTAACCGACGACATCCCTCCGATCTTTGGATCCATGGAAGGTCTCTTTTACAAAAGGTCCAAAAACAGCGTTCCAAGCAGCAATACCCCCTTAATCCTTTACAATGTTTCGCTTAATTTCAGTCTATTAAGTTTCAAGAAAACCAGTTCTCGAATACCGGCTCTTAAAAGACCAAAACTATTGGTTCCTTTCTCGGTTCTCAGTTATAATCGGTACTTTTCTGTTCATGTAAGCCACAAACGACACACAAACGACCGAATTCCCATTCGATTTGTGTCGAAAACGATTTGTAGAACACTTGGAATAGAAGTACTTTAAGAAAGGCTTGTCTGAGAGGCTTTTTCATGGCTATTTACTTCACAGCCCCACGATCTCTCGCACACACTTCAACCGCTACACCACAACCGTTCACAAAAGACGCGGCAACCTTACTGTCCGAGCCTTTTAGATATTCCCTGCACCAACTCACCTTTAAATAGGCCATCAGCAATAGCGGTAATAACGTAAACGGCACTAAATACAGCAACGCAGGTTGTGCGGCCTTAAAAACCTCCGAACTGACCGTAGCCGTTAGCAGACCCAGGAAATAGCTGCAAAAGAAAGTAAAAATCTTAGAAAATACTTTCCTTATCCCACATCAGGTTCACTTCCACTTACCCCAATAAGGAACAATGAAAATATGTCAACCTAGAGCCGACACCCTTTGGCGGTGATAGCGTGGGATCCGAAGTCACACCCTGTGACTTTTTATATGCATCGTAGCGCAGCACAAAGCATAATAAAAGTCCCGGCATCACCACATCACCCAGACCCAGCATGGAGAAGTGTCCGCTATTGTGTATGCTGGGGAATACCAATTTGCCGGGTAAATTTAGCTTAGGCGTATCCCGTACAATGCCGCCCAAATTCAATTTGCGCGCCACAATGCCAACGGGATTCTCGGCGGGACGTGTGGCCACCTTGACCATCACATTTGTGCTGAATATGTAGGAGGAGAGGA
The DNA here is from genome assembly GCA_018904265.1 of Lordiphosa collinella. NCBI lineage: Eukaryota > Metazoa > Arthropoda > Insecta > Diptera > Drosophilidae > Lordiphosa > Lordiphosa collinella. The sequence continues at coordinate 139,543 of JAEIFV010000635.1, read as the reverse complement.
ATACCCAGAAGACGTCATAGATCAGCAGACCGGTCAACAGCAGCGTCGAGACTTTCAAACTGGGTAAACGCACAAAGGCTATAAAGGCCACACACAGACCCATGCCCATGGCTGCAAAACAAATGGAGCATTCAAAGATCGAGATCAAGTAAGGGGGAAATTCTTCAGTTTACCATCCATTAACAGCCAGTGTCCGGTTAGCACCCAAACGCACACAATGGACACGGAGAGCATAAAACTAAACAATTCCGCGGCCGTAAAACGTCCACAGACACCAAATGAGAAGCGTTTGCTATCCGAACAGGGACGTATGATGTACTGGCACATGGGCAACAGAAGAAAGGCCAACGCCACGGTGGCTATGACTGCAAGGAAAGGAAAATTAGTTGGATTTTAACTATAATATTAAAGGCAACCCTCGCCTTCACTCTACTTACTGGCTGTGCACACAGCAAATAGCAGTTGCATTGAGTCAAAGAAAAAGAACATGATTAGAAGTGATATGGAAGCCCCCAGGGGCAGGCACAATGCATGCATCGTGTCCAGGGTGGCAAATTTATCCGCTGTGAATGTAAGAAAAGTATTAATTATATTTTTAATCCTTCACAACTTGTACTCACTCGCTTCCTTTTCAATCTGCTCGCCAGTCAACAGATTTGTCATGGACTCATTCCGCTTCTTTTGTTCACGCTCTCGCGCCTCCTGTTCAATATTGAGACTACGAAAACTGCCATAGACTATAAGCAGCATCGATATAAGGCAGGTGGATACACGTGACGAGTCCATGACACTCGACACAGTCCAGTGGAGTTCACGATATTCACCGCCAGCCGCCGCCGCTGCTGCTGCTGCACCACCCAAACCGGCACCAACTCCGCCACCAACGCTGCCGGCACCAACAGTTTGCGCCCCACTGCCGCCGGCGCTGCCGTGCGACATGCTCCTCGAATGCGGGTCAATGATACGCAGGCAGGTGGGCCTGCGCAGGCTTTGCAGAGAGACTTCTTCCGGCTGGTATTTATGCGAGTTGTAGCTTGTAGATGTTGCCTTATCAATAAGTCCAGCTCGTTATCTTCTTTTGGGTTGTTGTCTCTTCAACCTCTGCGCCCGCACTGCAACTAAATAAATGAAATTTGTTTTGGTTTATTGGTTTATTGATAAGCTTATGTTTATTTTATGGCCTTATCATAAAGAAATCCGACCAAAGCGAACCCCCCCACTGAGGTATTTGTCCCCGGGTCATAGACATAGATCTTTAAACAGCTGCAAGCTGTCAGCAAAAGTTTGTTTAAAGGCCACATAAATGATTCAATTTTCTTGCTACATGATTTATAACTGGGTAAGTTAAACAGAAACCCGAAATGTGGAAAGTTGGGAAAGGTTAACTTTCTGGCACGGTAACCCAGACCTAAACAATTAAACCAAATTAGAAGGGCCGCGGCAAGACAATGTGCTTATGCGGTTGGTTGGATTTGATAAAAGGTTTTTATGTTTTAGCTGACATTAAGTTATGTTTTCACATGCTGCAGTTCTAGCGATCAACTTCAGGTTTAATCAAGCCTTTTCAGACGACATTAAAACTGCTTGGGATTGCGAAAGGGTAAGCGAGCAAGAAATATACTGTTATGGACCTTTATCAGCAGAAATAAAACCGGTCCAAGCCCGAAACCCACAGAACCGATTTGGTCCCTTGAACCGGACCATTAATTGAACTTTTAATGTTTTTCTAAACGAACCTCCTGGTTGAAATGGTTCGTTTGTTTGCCCTATAAGGTAGAAACTTCAAAGGCAAAGACAGTGGACGTATGAAAAATCACAAAAATTTATGTACGAAAGCTCTGAACGTTAAAGATTTCTGAAATTCGGATAATTGGTGGCGTCCCAGAAGTCTTTAGAGATTTTCTTTCGTATACACGGTTACATTTTGAACTGCAAACTGCTTGCCTTTATATGCCAAGTAGTTTTAAAGCGAGCTGTTTTCTTTCTCTATAACAGGGGCAGGCACATTCCTATCTCGTGTGCATAGGAAAAATTTCAAAGCAGCGCTGCTTCCACACACACACAGAATAAGCTGTACAAGCGCCGCCGCGTTGCGTGTTCGGCTTGCGCCTTGACGCAGTCGTTGCTACTAAAATTGAGAGCAATTTCTGCGCTGCTCTCACACACACCAACGCAAAAATGTGAATGTTTTTCTGCCTCTGCTCTATAATCAAGTAGGCGACATTATTTCTGACACTTTTATGTTCTTGGATCGGCCGAACTTCTGTCTAATCTCAGCACTTAAAGCCAGCCCTTAAATATAACGGCCTGATTTTATCATGAATATGCGCAGTAAGTCATTTTTCGGACTTTCAAGGTTAAGGCTACTTTAAAATACTACCAAAAACTCAGTTCTGTTCTAGGATCGCTCTTAATTCCAACCATTCTTAGCCCTTGAAGCCGGCAAGTCCGAAATGATATCAAAAACATCTTTCTGTTAATTCCACAGAATCCTAACCTTTTAAGCCTATTTTTAAGTCGTACATTTTGGAATTTTGATTTTTGAAGGTGCGAAAGTTCGAAAATTCATAAATCCAGGTGTCCGATACTATTTGGTCTATTGGGTTCGAACACACTTTAATGTATTAGTTCTCTTTTTAAGAGGTAAACCCCAGGTTTTTGTTTTAACCTCTCTAATCAAGATAATCCTTTAAAACTTGAGTTTCTGTTCTGTTCGATACAAGATCTGAACACAATCTGTCTGACTGCCAAGGCCAGCACAAATTCTTTTTAATATGTGTCATATTAATTAAAGAATGTGATAGCTAAACATACTACTTAAAATGGTATTAGTGGTTGTAATCCCTGGTAGGGGACAATGGAAATATTCTCCTTCATCTTCTGGAATTAATCCAGCTATGTGTTTGCTGTAACCTTATGTGGTGTAGTCGCCAGTCAGACTAGCTACGATCAAGGGAACGCGTGCTTGAAGGATGGATTAAAATCATGTTCTGTTTTTCATAACGCCACTGTTGTGGCCATCTTATTCGGAGTCTAAAACCATTATTAACTCTATGGTGCCGAGTTAAGCGAATAGAACTCGAAGCTGTCTGAGTTATTCTTTGGCGACGATAAGGTACGACCGTACATAGACCAGCAACCATCAGCAGAAATGTTGGAAACAGTCGCTGCTGCTGCTGCTGATTTGAATGGAGTGGATAGTATGACTGTTGCGGTTGCCAAGGCATAGCTTGAAGTGAGCTTAGAATAACTTGCTGCTGCTGTGAAGCCTGCATTTGCTACTGTTGAGCGACCGTTTGTTGCTGCTGCTGACCAGATGTTTGTTGCTGCTGCTGACTAGGGCTGAAGCATTGCCGAAGCGGACGCTGAATCGGTGGTATTGGCATATGAGGAAGCATCTGCTGAGTTGGCTGGGTTGGTTGCTGCTGTTGAGTTTGAAAAGCTTCAGGTAGATGCATTTTGAGCATCTCAACATATCTTTTCCTCGTTCCTGCTTGCCTGACAGGAATTGTAGGCTTCGAGGCAATTTTACTGGCTTTTTCATTTGAATGGTATCGAAGAAAGCATTTTCATAAAAAAACAGATTTTTATACCCTTGCAAAGGGGTATTATAAAATTGTCCGGATGATTGTAACGCATAGAAGTAAGCATCTTCGACCACATAAAGAAAATATATTCTTGATCAGCATGACGAGCTGAGTTTATTTAGCTCTGTCTGTGTATCTTCTCCGTCAGTTTGAAAACTATCTTCACCAAACTTTGTACGAAGTCTTTTGGTACATATACCCTGCTCATTTGTTGGAACCGGCCCGATCAGATGACCATAGCATGTAGCTGTCATAGGAACGATCGGTCGAAAAACTAGTTTTAGTGAGAAAAACTTTTTTGTTTTCAATGGAAACGGCTCCAAACTTCGTATTTCTTAGTTTGCTATGCTTGCCCATGATTCGACTAAGTTTGGTAGAAATCTGACAATTATATAGTATAGCTCCCATAGAAAAGTAAGGTCCGAGAAGAAGTCTTAGTTAGAAAAATAGAGAAAAGTTAGCTTCGGCTCGGCCGAAGTTTTGTATACCCTTGCAGTTTATTTTTCTAAATAAGACTACATTTCGGACCTTTCTTTTCTATGACAGCTATACTATATAGATGTCTGATTTCGACCAAACTTAGTGCAATCATGGAAATGCTAAAAAGATAAGAACGCTGCCGATAATAATAAATATCATAATTCCGCTCGAAAGATTTACAACTTTGCTCTAAAATATCGCTCTAAATTATGTTGAGACAAAATGCTTTCAATGAAAATGATTGCCACGCTTTTACAAGAGGTGAATTCGACGCAGCCAGATAAAAACCGGCTTATACCGGCAATAAAGTTTGAAGACTTGTGAAGAGGTGTAATTGGATTATAATTAATGCCAAATGCAGCAAGAGCTTAATGAAAATATTCGAGACAAGACAGTTTTTTGTCGTACAAACAACTAGAAAATTTGAAATGGAAAGTCATAGCTCAGACATTTCACATACGGACTCTCATCTTTACCGATGGATAATGCATGGCTTAGCTGGTTAGCGCATTCGGTCATCCTACTTTGTTCAATGACAATGCTTGTTTTGATACCGAGAAGAGTGCACTGATCTGCTACGAAGTCAAGTGAAAGTTCTATTTCAGTTCCACGATAAAACTAACTCGACCATTTTTATGAATTTTTGTAGTTTTTGTATGATAATTTTTTAATTTTATACCACAAACACTTTAATAAATACTTTAAATATTGCTTAAAAGTAAACAGCAAAGCAGACCGCAATATTAGTTATTTTTTGTTCACTCTTCCAATTCGAATTAAGAAATAATTACCAAACTTCACATTTTATACAAGAAATATGAATAAACAGAATTTGGTGGTATTTTTAAATTCTGCTTATAAGTTATTTGTTCAACTGTGTTTGTTTTCTTTCATCTTCCTAATCTTCTCAAGTTAGCTGTCAAATTATATGAGTACGAAAATAACACAAGTGTGAGATATGGTGTTCAAGGCCAGAGGTTAAGCGGGTTAACTGGTAAGAAAATTAAATTTATCAGTTTGACGGCCATGAGCATATTTATTGCAATAATTTGGTTAATTAGATTGGTTATGTGGTCAATCAACTGTAGCTGTTATTCTTTTTTTTTTTTGTGTTTTGAAGCATAAAGGCTTAGATCACATACAATAATTGTTCGGTACAGTAATTCCTACCTGTGAACAGCTTTAAAAATTGAAATTTTTATATGTTAAGTAATGATAAATGAAAAGAAAACTTTATGAGATCCCCGTACATAAACCTCTTCTCACAAGAATCCCCTAATATGAAGAAATGATTTGTCGGCTAGTCCTTCAAGCTATGCCCCGACCAAAGACCATATAACTACAAAGATAAATAACGGAGTATGTTGAAATGCCCCAAGGCAGATACACACGTGCATATGTGTGCGTCAATCGCTCGACTCGCTGAGAGCGACGAATCAAGAGAGCAGGACGCGTTCGTTTAATCCAGCGTACCCCAAGAAGAGAGGCTTTCTGACTCTCTCTAACACTTACTGATGCATTACTTCGGCAACCGTTCGGTGTGAGTTGCCGGGTGTGTTCGGCCCCCCGGGGCATGGCTGGGGAATTCTGGTTTACTCTAACAATTCCAGCAATCTGATTTTCCAATTTTTGCTAACGCTTTGAATTCTCCTTCAACGAGTTTCCTTGTGTTGATATATAGCTACACGTTTGACAAAGCTCATGATGGCTGAGTGTTTAGGATTGCCGCCTACGTTTTGTTTGCCGGTTCAATCCCAGTGGAGGATAATTTTTACTTTTTCCATTTCGACCAACGGCACCGACGTTAAAAATTGAGCATTTTCTCACAAAGTCGTATTGCCGCACAATTGTGTCACGGCAAAATCAAGTATTCTAAAGACGAAGACAGCCGAATTCAGAAATGAAAATTAAAAGCAAAGACTCTTTCTTTACACAATCGATAATAAAAATAAAAAAACTGATTGTCAGTTAGCACCCGGTCTATGAGACAAGCACTTAATCCACGACACCATAACAGCATCTGACTTTTGTCGTTGAAATGTTAGTTGTTCGGTCAAACTATCATATTTTGTCATTTTCATCTAAACTACCTAATGTATTCGCTTTGAATTTAACTGCCTTTTGGTTACATATTGAATTGTCAAACATAATTTGCGGCCTGTAACTATCCATATGCTAAGCTCACACATACACATGAATTCTCTCTCTATTTTCGAACTCTGTTAAACTGCACAGGCTCTTGTTAATCTTAAGCTCTCTGAATAAATTTGTTTTGAACACTCATTCATTGAAGCAAGATCGTGTTCCTCTGTGGGAAATTTGCTTGGAGTTGCATTTCGGTCAATGTGTCCGGTTTTTCACACACATCCATCCTAGATTAAATGTTCTCTGGTCAGGAAAACGCTCCTGATCCTACAAATCTCCGCTGAGAGCGCCTGACCTTGCGATACTTGTTTATTTTTAGATTCTTTTTTGTTTGAGCAGAGAGTGAGAGTGCGCCGAGTGAGACGCTAATGTAGAATCGAAACTCCACCGGAAAATCCACATATAAAATTTTGTATGACATTTATTCATCTTGGTGTTTATGCTGAAGATGTGTAATAGAGAAATTTTTAAAGAGAATAGAGTGAGAGATTCCTGTTGGAACCAGATGAGAAAGATCATTATAAATTTACAATAAGTCCCGAAAACTATTGTTAAGCTTCAGTAGAGTCAACATAACCAAAATATCGAACATATGTAGAAAAGAAACACCTTGGACTGTTTAGCTAATGATGTTAGTTGCATATGCAAGAACCTGATGAAGGTCCATGGCAAAGGAAGGAATGCTTTTCAAACTGCGGACTTCAGACGGAAGCTAACTGCAAACTAAACAAGTGAACATAATTTTTTTTTATTTAAGAATCACACAATTCTTCTCAGTACACCATTCGTGCCCTGCTCATAAATCTAGATTTTTATACCTAGTGTAGCCTCCATAATTTCTAGAGTGCCAAAACTTCGACAAAATAGTTTTTCCGCTATATCTTGGAAACAAAAACTGATACAACAAAATCAATGATGCAGTTTTGTTCAGTGCAATCTATATTAACATAACCTGCACCAAAATCACTATTGGGCTGTATTATAATCCAATAATCTACATAAATTCAACAAAAAATACATATGAACAGTAGCTTTGGTTGCGCAGACGGTACCGTTTCGGCTGCCACCATGGTGTACAGTCTGCACAACCACAGCTGCTGTTCATATGTATTCTTTGTTGAATTTCTGTTGATTATTGAATTATGATCATTCCTTGACCTTGAGCCGGCTAACAACCAATTTGACTTAAATCAAAATCCAGGTCGCTAAAACCCATTTTTCAAGAGAATATTTGTGTGGTATAGTGCATTCATCCCATATGATAATATTGCATAGACGATTGTTATTTTTATGTACATTGCTTCTGTGTTATTTTGAATATTCAGTGGCAGTTTAAGCGATATTAGGAATGGTATGCATAAATGGTCAATTTGTTGATAGTAAAGACTTGGTTAAGAAAAGTGCAACTTATAAATGAAATTGTTTCCACCGCAATACACAAAAAAATTGGATATTTTTCAATTTTTTTTTATAAACTCAGTAGGCCTTGTGTTTACCTTACCTAGTTACATGCTTCAATTCTCACATTCTACCTAAAACAACAATTCCACAAACAACTAAACCTTTTACCTAAATTTATTCAAGAATTGCTAATTTTTTATTCCAAATTTTCCAAAAATATTTTCATCTTTTTTAAAATGGACACAAATATTGACTCCCTATAATAGTCTCTATTTACGATATGTTTATGGAACGTCAAAGGAAGCTGAAGAAAGACCAAGCTACTAAAAGGGGGAATAGACTTGAGAAGCAGCAGATTCCCGTACGCACATTTCACAATGTGGTGACAGCTTCACACATTACCAAGACAAACGCATATTTAATGAAGCCAAACACACCCACCAATAAGAAAAAGCAAGTGCGTAACATGCGTGGCATACCCCAAGAAGAGGCGGCTGATGGACCGAAAGTGGGTGTCAAGAAAAATTCCTCAGAAAGCTCTTTGCCTAGAAGATCTTGTCGACGAACAGGGATAAACTCAAGCCGGAATAGAATTAAGTCCAGTGTCACCTTGACACCAACTAAGGCTGGGAATGGCCTGAAAAAATGCATAACGCAGACAGTCTTGAAGACTCCAATAGAAATGTCGCCAGAAGCTTCCGTAAAGAAGAAACGTCTCCCGAACAAAAAAACTAAGATGTCCATCAGATCTCCCGCTCCTGGAGAACCAGCCCGTTCTGCCGCTTCTGGAAAACCGGCGCTTTGGCGTTACTAAAATTCTTAAAACAGCGAAGATTCATGGAATTCTGTTCGTTTTATACGAGTTTCCTTCATTTCTCTACTTGGTTTAGATGCAATTCTAATGCATCATCATCCGCCACCTGAACTTTATTTTGTGTTTACTCATGCATCATGACAAGCAACACGTCCGAATGATACAAATTTTCGTGTTTCGTACGAAAAATTCACTTTTTTGAAGGGGCGCTCATCAAGCCAAATTCATCAAGTATCAATGCACCCAAAATAGTGGACAGTATGTCAAGTATGTTCATCCACGGGTTTGACAAAAATTGTACATTTTTAAGGATAGGGTTATGGATATTTCCAAAATATAGCTTCAGCCGGTACTTTCTAGTTCGTAAAGAACTTCGTTTGGTTGTGTAATGTGTAGCTCTGCGGGATGTTACTTTCTACCTAGTTAGAGCTGGGAGTTTTTCTATGTGCCTTAGCGCTTGCCTGATTGATCAGGTACCCAGAAGAGTATAATGGAGTGATGCTGAATTTGTTTCAGGGCCGACAAGAATGGATATGTTTATTGGTGTTTTATCTAAGGTGTAAAGAAATTTCGGTGCTACCCAGATGAGGGAAGTTTCTAGATTTCGGTATTTTCTCTCCGGGAATATGGTTCCTATTGTTGCTATTGGGATAGATCTCAGCGATCCTTCGAAACTCATACAAGTAGACAAGTAGACAAGCTTCTGTTCTTAATTGAAATGATATCACGAACAGCTACACGCATAAACAATAGTGCCTACACTCAAATAGGGCCCAGGACAGCTGTTTATTTAAACATATATGTAAATAAACAAATGTTTATTTCGGCTAATTATAGAATAAAGTATCACAATTGATTCCCACTAGGAAAAGTCGAACAAGCTCTTTTGTGCCCTAAGGGGTAACCGGTATCTAATTTGAAATAGAAACAACTGCTGACCGGTGTGAAAAAAAACAACATGGGTCACAGCAACAACAATTATAACCATAAAAGAAGGCCAGGCCATTAAGAGTCGGTAGAATAAATTATAAAAGCGTTACCCAGTTTCTGTTTATGCTTGTTGTGCTATTGTTATATTGCAACAAATTCTCTGGTATTTTCTTCACACAACCAATTGTTGTTGTTGTTGTTGTCGGGCATTGCACTTGAGCAATGTAAAAGCTCTGTTAATGTTAAGCACTGCTGTTAAAAGAGATGCCAGCAACTGCTTCTGTTGCATGCTGCCAAGTGCCGTTGCTTGCACTAATTTATTCTTTCAGCATTTCATTATGTTTATACGACACATTAATCGTCATATCCTCCTATTTTTCTATATAATGCATAAATGAGTCATGTAATATGCACAATTGTATGGTGTGTGTTGTGTACATGTGCGCTTGTATTTATATCTAGACAGAGCATTGTCCCCCTTTTTGTTTTGTTTGTGGACGCAACAATTTAACAGTTTCCCACACGTTGCATAGCAGACAACCAGCCATACAAGCTGAATGCAATTGACAACAGACAGATGAGGGATGGAAAACCCACAGATGTTGACAACAACAAGCTCTAATTAGAATTGAAGCATGCCACAATCAGACGGAGGAGGGTTATATGAAATGCATATGAAAGAGGGAAAGCAAGTGAACGAATGGGTACTTGCAAATCAGCAGAAATGGGGGAAATAGTTTTAGTTGTTGGAAAAACTAAGTCCATTCATAAACAGAAGGGGTCAAACTGGAAAAATTAAGCAACATAAAAGTAAGCAACATAATTGTGGATTCTAAACATTAAAACTTAGCTCCAATCAAGAACTGCAAATTGAGCATTTTCATACTTTTTGTTCAGTATCGTCGACAAATCTCCAGACATGAACCCAATTGAAAATCTATGGAGCCAAGTCAAATCGCAGCTTGCGAAATATGCGGTCCCTCCAAGTGGAATGGTGGAGCTGTGGGAGAGGACCAAGGACGTCTGGTACACCCAAAGTATGCCAAATCGCATAGAAGAACTTTCCATTTTTAATAAGAACTTGGTATAAAATGTTGGTCCACTGATTTCCAGTGTTGTTTTGATGAGTTGAGAAACAATCCGGTAGTCAAGTTATGAGCAAAAAAATGTACGCTGTGACAGCCCAGTAGAAGCTCTGCTCTTATGGCTTTTTAGCCATCAAAATTGAAACTGAGCTTACACTTTTGATGGTACAGAGACTATGCTCGGGTTTGACCGACTTTCTTACTTGTTTTATACTGGAAAAACTAAAACTAAAGCCGAGATCTATGTAAAATCGTGTTGACATGATTGGTCTGCATAAAAGGTAAAATTCGGATGTTGTGCCCACTGTAAAACACCCGAAATTTTGTGTATTGTACCGTGAAGTAATTAGAGGATACCGATAGAATAAAATACAGCGCGAAATCCGGCCATCCGCGCAATCTGGGAACGACACAAGCCGAAGCCAAGCAGGAAATCATGTCTCGTGAGATGAATATCAGCAAGGACAGCTTGTCGCGCATCATAAAACGTGATTTGAGACTTAGTGCATTCAAGAGACATACCGGCCACTTGTTCACAACAGCATTGAAACAAAAACGCAAGACAAAATCCAAAGCATTGCGTCGCCAGACGAGTTCTGTTTACTGACGAGAAAATTTTCACCATAGAGAAGTCGTTCAACAAACAGAGCGATAGAGTGTATGCTGTGTCATCATAGCAAGCGTCCAAACTCATTCCAAGAGTTCAGTGAGGTCACCATGATGGGGTAACCAAAACTTCGTCGAGAATGGATCAATGCGACGTTTGGGAAATGGTTGTGAAGCCTCTCAACACGACATATATTTCAACAAAAGACTCCGCTCCAGCTCACAATGCAAAAACGATTCATCATGGCTAAAAAACCAAGTATCGAACTTCATTTCTACGGATGATTGGCCTGCTGGTAGCCCAGACCTGAATCCATTGGTCTACAAACTGTGGTCCTTTCTCGAGGCTATGGCTTGCTCTACTCGACACCCAAATATCGAGTCTTTGAAGCTCGCCCTTGTCCGAGCAGTGGACAATTTCCCAATGTATGAGGTGCGCACTGCGATCGATTAGTGGCCAGAGAGACTACGGCGTTGCTGGAAGGCACATTTCATTTCAAATAAGTTGCTTTACGATTTGTAGCCATTGAGTGACCGAATAAAATAGGTTTGAAAAAAAAAAATCTTATATTCTGTCTTCGTCCAGAAGTATTTAACTTCAAAAGTAGTCCATCATTCGACTGGATTGTCTGCCATATACGACGGATTGCTGAATCGAACGAATGGAATACGTACCGTTCCCTTACAAACGGTAACTATCTATTAGGATTTAGTTGAAGAAGCTCGATTGAATATTGAGAATGGAGGTAAAGCTACTCACACAAATCAATTAGCACCACTTACAAAAGGAAATGCAGTCTAATGACAGGCATATTAAAAGGTCGATGGGCTATTGCAGGGATATGAGGGATTACATGTCTTAAAATGGTTGACAAATCATTCGTAAAGACTACATCAATCTGGCTAAGGATCAGTTCGAATCTTAAATTATCCGAATGTTGGAGACTGCATAAAATAACCCAAAATTACAGGTATCATTGTCTAAAGGAAGGCGGTTCAATTCTTAAAATTCGTTTTTCCTTGTGTCTTTCGGTTCGGTTTAGCAATTTCGAAATGAAGCCTTTTCGGTTTGCGGTTCGGTTATCAGCTGGGATTAGCAGTTCAGTTTCGGTTTGGTTCGGTTCGGTGCAAGACCGGTTTGCATCCCTGGTTTCTAGTAAAATATGTGCCTACTAAATGCGAACTTAAGGTGACCAAGAAAAACTGGGTATGAGGTGGTGATGCCTCTAGTTCAGTGGTGCCCAAACTCACACAATCAAGCTTTGCGCTAGTGTGCGTAGCAGAGCATCACAAAGTAACTGTCACTACATCAAACAACAAGCAAGCTAAAAAATGCCTCGTGAGAGAACAGAAAGCCAAAAGCACGCTTCGTGAGAGAACAAGCCGCCGAGCGGACTATTTATAGAGCACACATATTCTCTCTCCTTCTATGCGTGTGTCTGCTACGACGTCGGCAGAATTATGAGTTCCTATTTGGGAACCACTGCAAGGTCTAGTTTAACACAAGTTCGCACTTGCTCTCGTTCACAACCTCTTTTAGTAAGATAGCGAGAGCGAGAGAGCGCTTGTGTCAAACAAAATTAAGAGGCAAACACGAAAAATTCGTCCGCGGAGATGCTTCGCCCACAACTGTTGTTCACAGACTGACATTTAAGCAGCGAGCAAAGAGGGCGAGAGAGCGAGTGCGGCTACCTTGTTAAGTATACCTTGATCCCATATGTGATAAGCTTTTGGCATTTTGGGCACCGTTCATAGGCCTTTTTGAGCGTCGCACTGTGTTATTTGATTCGCGAACACAGATTTGAACACAGATTAAAAGTACCAACAAAATATCATTTAGGGCCGTTTTCTCATGCTCCTGTTTTGGCTAATCCATGTGGATTAACATCATTTGCTTAGCTCAAGCTCCAAAATGAGCAATGCAAGATCACCAAAGCAAACAGGAACATGAGAAACGTCTCTGTATCAGGTCTTCTTCTATAAAATGTATAATGAATTTGCTTGATAATTGGCCTACCAAGAGGAAATGAAGTGTTTTAATCAAAAAAATTTTATCGGGGTTATTTACCCCTTGAAATCCGTATAAAGTTTGCTGCATTCCAGTTTAAATTTATATTTTTTGTGTCACCAAAAAAACAGCAGCAACTGCAGCATTATCCAATTGTGTTTTATAATGGAATCAAAAGGATTTTCCCCGCACTAAGTGAATACGCTTAATTAATTAGGCAATTTAAATAACACACACACACACAAAAAGCTAAGACACTCACTCACACACACACACACTTTCTAATTTGAAACGCTCGAGTTGGAGATCGAACCACGGCGACAACAAAAACAACAACAACAGCAACGAGAAGTACAGAGCAATTGGCTGTTGTTGTAACTGCCCACAAAACGAATGTGAAAGTGAATTTACAAAGATAGACACAGAGGCGCCCCCCGCAACCAAGCAACAAACGGTGAATCAAAGTGTTGAGCTAAAACCAGTGCGTAAAGTTAACTAAAAATGTTTTGATTATTATGCAAAGACTTTGGCTGGATTTTGCCAATTTGAAGGCGTGTGACGAGGTGGGGCGGGGGGAGGCTTGCAGCGCTTGAGAAATTTTTCATACTGAAAAGCTTAGCCTGCGCTTTAAGTTTAGTTTTTGCTGTACGTTTTCGGTTACACTCCACTTCATTTGAACTCCGCTCCCACTCCCCCTCCGCTCAGCAACCGCTCCACTGCGTAACAAAATTACAAGACACACAACAACAACAACAACAGCAGTAACATTAACAGCAATGTGCATATGTATTGGGGGAGCGGACTAAGAGAGGGGTAGAGAGTAGGACTTGTCTTTAATTACACTAAAACAAAAACTTGCACAGTTTTCTTCTCGTTTCTTTTTTTTTTTTTGCTTACTTCGCCTTCACATTTACATTCGCGTTTTGGCTGTGTATTTTTTGTGTTGTTTTCCTTTATACCGATTTTCTTTCAAGACATTTTACATTATTTTCTTCTTTGTGTGCATTTGTGTGGGGGTTTTTTAGCTATATTTGAGTGCACAACTCACACTTTATGCACTTAAAACTTTAAATGGCCATTTTTGTTGCATTTTTGTGTATTTTTATTGTTTTATTAACAGGAGCGAGGCGTATAAACCAACACGGACCGAAGGCGACGAAACAACAACAACAATGAGTTAACATTAGGGCAAATGCCTCAGGCGTTAGCGTCTTATAGCCACCCACTATTCGGTGGTGCTCGAATACGGTTTGCTCAAATATTGGTATGTTAAGCGCTAGGTATTTACTGTTTTGACTGAGTCTGGTCACACTTTAGTTGAGACTTCGAGCTGAGAAGAGCGAGCGCCGCTGCTGCTTCAAATGTACAAATAATTATTTAAATTAAACCAAAGTGCAACGGCCAAATTGCGCTATTAGTGATTTAAGCTTAAAGTGTTAATCAAATAGAAATGCGGTAAAAATATAAAAGAAGTGTTTCCTAGTGCAATCGAGAATCTTTCTCAAAGGAAGCCAACGCCAGCAACAACAACAACAACCACAAAAGAAAAACGGAGCTGAAAAAAAGGAAAACCAGTTAAAAAAAATCAGCGTATACAACAAAATCTCAACAAAATGGGTCTCAACGGCTGCTGTTCGTGTGTCAAGTATTTGATGGTCCTTATAAACATCTTATTTTGGGTATGTATAAATTTTTGCCAGGCTGCATAAAAAAATCCCAACAGCAGCAGCAGCAACAACAACAAGAACAAACAAACTGGAACATTGCGGGGGCATCCTCCCCCTCCCTTGCCGCGCTGCTGCTGCTTCTTCTTCCTTACTGCCTGGGCGTACGCGCAGCCGCTGCTTTACAAAAAATATTAGGGCCTTAAAAAAGTTAAATTTTTAAAACTTAAAACATTTAAATTCTGAACAAATTGTTTTAAATTTTGAAAAAGCTAAAACGTCTGCTCTAACTCTCTTCCTCTATCTCTCTCTCTGCTCCCCCCTACTTCCATTAACAATAGATGTTCCGTTTTCTTAGTGGGTGGAGAGAGCCTCCCACACATACAGACAACAGACAACTTCTCACACCCACACATACATATTTGTTCAGTTGTTTTCTTTTTTGTCAACTCGAACTTTTTACGAGCGTTTCATTCAGCACACAGGACCTACTTTTGGCGCCCCACCCTTTTCTCTGCCCCCCCCTACCCGCCCCCATCCATCTCCGGCTCAATTGGTTTGTTTGTTGTTTTACGCAATTTTTTGGCTTGTTTCTCAATTGTTGTTTTCAATTGTTCTTCGTGTTTCGACATCGGTTTGCCTGCTTCTTCTTCGTTTCATTTTGAATAACAATTTTGAATTTCCTTTTTTTTCGATTTCTGGCTATAGTATTTATTAGTCAAAATCTATTTTCGAATACGGCGGAAAAACAACAAAAACATTTGAATGCGATGCTTTTCTTGTTGGTCGTTTTCAATGGCCAGAGATGGCAGGTTGTAGGAGATGTTTAGTCTTCGTTGTTGCTGCTGTTGCTGCCGCTGCTGCTGCGGCGCGCCGCTTCTTGCACAGTGGTGTGAGGGTAAGCGGAAAATTGTTGCTAGAAATTACTCAATGAAATATTTTATTTGTGAAAATGTTTACAAAAATGAAATGCGTATTTTGGTTAGAGGGTTCAACTTTTTAATGTTTAGAAATAGAGTTAAAATATTTAAGAAAATATTTTCCATAATCCAAATTATTTGAGAATGAAACCCCAACCAACAGTTTCGGTTCGAGGTTTTTGGCTGTGCTTAAATCAGGCCAGCAAACCAAATAATATTTTCGAAGCTTCGGCTCGCTGGTTCGAACCAAAATTTAACAATGGTTAATGTTTAAAAATTTTAGGTTCAAGGTTTTAGGGCGAAGGTTTTGTTTCGAACCTTGGTTCGTTGCTTGTTTTACCCAAATTATATAAATTAACGATCAATTTTATTCGTATGCAAACAAATATACAGAGTTACACGCACATCCGCAAATTTCCGCAACTAACTTCAGCACTTTTATTACCTTAAGAATCCGATTAATACAATGGAAAAGAAACCTAAGGGGGGATCTTGGGGGAACACAACGAAAACTTTAAGTAAAAATAACAAAGACACACAAAAAGGAACAAACAAATAGGTTAACTAAAACATTAATTTCGCATTTTCTTGAGATAAAATAAATACCTCTAACTTCAAAATTCATTGAACATAATTTAGTTTTGTAGATTTAAGCAAATACCAGACACTTTTTGAAGTGCACTTTGCTTTGCCAGCGTTCAGCTGCGCTTTGCTCATGCTTTAAATTCTGTTTTAGAAAGTCCTGTTAGATTTCCACAAAAAACCGGTTTGCCATTAAGAAGATTGGACATTTAAGAGGCAATTTGTTTATATTTTGTCCTTTGGACGGAACCACTGTGCGGCGGTTTAGAAATTGTGAGGACCACTAAACCGAACCAGTACTTATTTTCGATACGTTTTATTTCGATTTAAAGTCTCTGTGTGTTAGTTATTTCGTTCCACTGTGCATGGATAGATTTTTCAAACATTTTCATTTTCCACGTCTTCGTCGCTTTGGGGGCATCGTGATCAAACGCCACGATTTCTCGGTTGACGCTGACGTTTCCATGTTGACGCTGACAATGCCTGGCTGCCGCCGTCATTGAGACGGAGACCTCTGACAGTGACCAAAAGATGCTGTGTATTTTGTTTGTTTAGTTGGCCAGCTGACAAGGCTTGCGCCTCATTAACCGCCCACCCAATGCCTGACATTTAATTTAGATCTTTTTTGTGTGCTATTTTTCACTCACTTATTCCCAACTGGAGCTTTGCTTTTTCATTTTTAAATGAATTTTACTTTTTATTGCAGCGAATTGAAAACTTAAAATCAATGCGGTTAATTTTAGGGCAGAAATGTGATTGCGGTTGAACATGCAAAAGGAAGAGGAGGCGCGGCATGAGTGAGCGCTCTCATTCGTTCGTTATGTGTTCTCTCTGCCGGTGCTTTTGAAGCTCCGGCTAAAAACTAGGTCAGCCAAGGACTTTGCACTTTTATTAGCCTTACATTTGGCTTACATTTTGTTTGTTTGTCAGGGACACACGCGACAGCGTGTCATGCATATGTAGTTAGTTGTTACTTACCTAGGTATAAATGTATTCAAAAAGGCGTGGATTCCATTTTCCATCAATTCGTAACATTTGATACAAAATGCATATAAAATCGTATGAGCATTTATCATGTATGTATGTACGACGTACACAGACAGCGGGGGTCGCTTTTAAAGTCTGGTGAAACATGATCAACTTTTGAAGTAAACTGAAATTCAATAAGCTTTTATTTGATATTTATCATAAACACACGATAAGTGCTATAAGACTTAAAACTTTTCTGTGTTTCGCACTTGAGGTGATTAGACGGGATTTCGTGGATATTCACCTCCAATGTCAGACCACTCCATTGAACTTAAATTCTTTGTTTAATCAAAGAGCACTTTAAGATTCTTGTAGGTTTTTACCCTTGCAGAGACCCTTTATACCCTTTCAGAGGGTATTATAAAATTGTCCGGATGTTTGTAACGCTTAGAAGGAAGCATCTCCGACCACATAAAGTATATATATTCTTGATCAGCATGACGAGCTGAGTTGGTTTAGCCTTGTCCGTCTGTTTCTGTGCTATCTCCTCCGTCAGTTTTAAAGCTATCCTCACCAAAATTTGCACGAAGTCTTTTGGTACATATACGCTGCACATTTGTCGGAACCGGCCGGATCGGATGACTATAGCATATAGCTGCCATAGGAACGATCGGTCGAAAAACTAGTCTTAGTGAGAAAAACTTTTTTGTTTTTAATGGAAACGCCTCCAGAGTACGTATTTCTTAGTTTAGAATCCTTTCCCATGATTTCACTAAGTTTGGTCGAAATCGGATGACTATAGCATATAGCTCCCATAGGAACGATCGGTCGAAAAACTAGTTCTAGTGAGAAAAACTTTTTTGTTTGTAATGAAAACGTCCTTATCATTGGCATACACTTATTTTATATACTTTTACACAATTCTACAAAGTTTGGTCGAAATCGGATGACTATAGCATATAGCTCCCATAGGAACGATCGGTCGAAAAACTAGTTCTAGTGAGAAAAACTTTTTTGTTTGTAATGAAAACGTCCTTATCATTGGCATACACTTATTTTATATACTTTTACACAATTCTACAAAGTTTGGTCGAAATCGGATGACTATAGCATATAGCTTCCATAGGAACGATCGGTCGAAAAACTAGTTCTAGTGAGAAAAACTTTTTTGTTTGTAATGAAAACGTCCTTATCATTGGCTTACACTTATTTTATATACTTTTACACAATTCTACAAAGTTTGGTCGAAATCGGATGACTATACATATAGTTTCGTCGAAAAACTAGTTCTAGTGAGAAAAACTTTTTTGTTTTTAATGAAAACGTCCTTTTTATTGGCATATTCTTTTTTTATATACTTTAACACATTTCTACAAAGTTTTATCAAAATCGGATGACTATAGCATATAGCTGCAGTATGAATGATCGGTCGAAAAAGAAGTTCTAGTGAGAAAAACTTTTTTGTTTTAAATAAGATCGCCTTCAAATTTCGTAATTCACAGTGTATTATGCTTTTCCATGATTTCAGCAAGTTTGGTCGAAATCAGACATCTATATAGTATAGATCCCATAAAAAAGTAAGGTCCAAAAAGTAGTTTAGTTAGAAAAACTTTTTGTTTTCAACGGAAGCTGCAAGGGTATACAAAACTTCGGCCGAGCCGATGTTAACTTTCCCCTTTTTTTTGACATATTTTTGCTCTAAATAAATTTAATTAGTTTGGGCGCTCAAATAAAACTCGAACAGCTGTTCAATAAAATCCACATGCTCCGAGAAGTTGGCAACGCGACGACGCCCGTGTGGATTTTACAGTGTCATTTTCATTTGGAGATTTTTTTTGCGAGCGCTTTTTTGCGTTCTCCGGCTTCAAACTAAAAGAGAACGAATACTTTTATTTCTCCAGTAAAACTACTACAAAGTCAAGGCGAAACCCGCTTAAAAGTTTCGCTTAGATTTATTAGTTGGGAACTTAATTTGATTTGCGAAGAATAATTACAGCCCTCGCTTGCTGCAATATGCAACTTGGTTTTTTCTGTTGCACACACGCTTGCAGCCCAGCATCTACGCTTCCCTGCACTTTGGCTTTAGCTTGATATAGTTGTGCCTTTTCATTCACTCTCTCTCTCTCTCTCTCGTTTTCTGTTTCTTACGCAATTCCCTTTGGTGGCCCAACCACCCACAAGCAGTGGAAGCCTGGTTTATGGCTACATTTTTTATAAATTATGTGCTGTTTTGGCATTTGGTTTCATTTGTTGGTGTCTTAGCGCCAAAAATGATGTGACGAAACCACAAATTTATCAGAGATACTAGAATAGATGTCGCAAAGCTGCGTAATCTTATCAAGTAGCACAGAATGAACCGGATTTTTTACAAATTGCACAAGCGCTAGAAAAACACAGAAAACTTTGTTTGTAATAATACGAGTATTTCCTACAACAATTGGACATTCTCCGCAGTGGCAAGACAAGTCACGCTGAAAATCTTATTTTTTTGATCATACTCACACATAATTTGTGTGCTATGAATAATAAGATTGAATAATTAATGATGCCGCCTACCCCAACTATTAAGTCATTAGCTCTTAATTAGATTTTTCCTACGGATGACACACACACTTATTTGAAAATTTAAATAGACAGCAACAAGGGTAGTTTTTGTGAGCATTTTTCATATTTTTTACTAAATATGATTCAACAAATCCCAAAGGGAGGTGTGTAGTTATTCGTTTGCTTTTAAATGTCGCAATCTTCTTATTAATTCACTTTTGTTAACGACTTAAGTTTTGCAAGCTCGCAGTATGGCTGATAACCCCTTGGTTCATGATAAGCCTGAGGCTATTTTATGTTTATTTGTGCTAGTCTTAATGGCTGGTTCAATGTATGTACTTTATAATTCTCTGCTCTCAAGGGAATCAACTGGAATTGAGGTGTTTCCAAAATCTTTATCAGAAATTAAAGAAAAATTGCATGGCAAATGCATGATCAGAAGAATACCCTGTAGCTCTGCTGATGTCAAGACACTACCAGGCTTAACAACCCGATGCATCACTGCGCGTTAGTCCGTCGTTAACGACCAGTAATGCATCACCGCGCTAGTCACCACATTATCAACTGGTCGCACCGCGCATTTTTCGAGTTCAGTTCAGTTTTATTGACGTAAAGTCCGCCCGGGCAGACTAGGGCAGTTAGTTTGAATACATTAGGTCAGGTAACAGTTTGGCAAGATGTCGTTTACACGCAGGGCGCGACCCTCTAGTACGGCTGTGGTCAGTCACAGTATTTGCGTCAACCCAGCGTTGCTCTTTGTACGGTGATGCGTCGCGACGACAACGATTGTCACTTTTCTGCATGGCATTTCGTCTATCGAGCGTCGCTCTTGTCGGTTCCTGCATGGCATTTCGTCTATCGAGCGTCGCTCATGTCGGTTCCTGCGTGGCATTGCGTCGACCTAGCGTGCCTGGAGAGTCGTTAACGTATTGAGCGGACATCGCCTTGCAAAATACGTCAGTCGAACTCATTGTAAGGGGTATAAGGGCAGGTCGACGACTGTCACAAAATCGTCGACAGAACGTTGATACAACGTTGGTTGGCAGTACTAGGGGAGGTATAGAAAACGACAAACATGCAAACGATTTCGTGTGTGTGTGTCGCGTAAAACAAAAACCGGTTTTATTCTTTTCTTTGATTGGCGCAAGCAAACTGACCAACAACAATTTTGTGTGATTTTGTTGTTGCCTTACCCAATTTCAATGTGCTTTTCTTTGGGAGTATTGGTGAGTGCTCTGCCCTATGCTTTTTTTTGGGCATGCCTGCATTAGGTAGAGAGTTTCTGCCTTTATTTCTGCCCAATTTGGAGCTGAAGTTCCTTTAAAACTTGCAATTTCTAACCATTCACACTAATCATGGGGCCTGTCCTAATTTGATTAATAAAAACTAACAAACAAATAAACAAAAGTAGAAAATAAAATTTGTTTTTGTCTCTGCTGACATCATGAGTCGGTTGCACACAAACAAAATGTTTCACAATTGTAAAGAGCGACTATGGTGGGGGGAGGTGGCACGCTTTAATTGCCGCCAGCCGCCACATGGCGTCACTGGAGCATGATTTAGTGCACAAACTGCATTCAAGATAAACGTTGGCAAAATATTGATTTAAGTACCATGCCTATTGTACTATTTGCAGCTAATTGGTCTGACCATAGTCATCACGTCCGTGTGGATGCTAACGGATCCCACATTTATGCTATCTATGACGCAATCCTACAATCATTATCACATAGCACTCTATGTCTTCCTGGCCATTGGTATTTTGATCACATTGGGCGCATTCTTTGGCTGTTGGGGCGTTTGCCGCGAGTCTCAGTGTCTGCTGGTATCGGTAAGTAAACCAATTAAATGCAGAAATTTGTGCCTCGCCCACGGTCCTGTCTGTGTGTGCCTACGCAAGAAACCAATCCATTCATAAATCTTTTCTTCGTATTTTTGTGCAGTTCTTCTGTGTCATACTCATCGTAATGGTTGCACAAATAGCCGCTGGTGCCTGGGCCTTCCACAACAAAGATAAACTGGATGATATTGTGCGTGCCGCTGTAAAATCTTCAGTGCAGGAAGAGTATGGACAATCCACCATGAGCTCCCGGACTGTAACATTTGATACACTGCAAAAGAATGTAAATATTTATTCATCGCTTTGAGGATTTATTTTTCTTATGCCTTTATTTTTTCTTTCAGTTGAAGTGCTGTGGAGCGGATGGTCCCGGAGATTGGGCCACAAGTCGTTTTAACAATGTCGATCGCACAAATATTGTGGATATAGCTGTGTCTTCCATGAATGTCTTCTACAATATACCCGAATCGTGTTGCAAAGAGAATTTAAAGGATAACGAATGCGAAATATCGCGACGGTTAAAGTTTGGTGGCCCATTGAATACGGCCATTTATCAACAGGTAAAGAAGGGGGAAAAGTTAAAAATGTAGATTTGAAACGTAAACGACCTAAAACGTCGTAAGAATTCCTTTATTGACAGTGCTGCCTTTTTCTAGTATTCTATTAGGTCGAAACTGCAAACTCATCGGTCGCTGTTCTTTCAATTTGTAGTGTTTAGCAATTGCAAACGAGCTTAGCCAAGGAATGAAGTTGAGTAATCGTTACTTTTCTTTCAATAACACAACTATTGGAAAACTTATACCCATAGGTAGTAAACGGTCAAGTAAAAAAATTATTTATTTAAATTCTCATATCGAGTTGCCATTCCTGGCGCAAATTCCACTGGCCAAATTGATCCACATATTTTACTTTGTTTATTGAAAACTGATCAGTATACTGATGCAATCGATAATCAATTATTGCGATTCGTTTACAAACCAGTCTCGCTTTGTATACCCTGTGCCCATTAAAAGTGGGTAGAAGGATGCTATAAAGTTGAGCAAATTTATGGAACACGCAAAGTAAATACAGCTATGCTCCCATTTTCGAATTCGCAAAAGTCTTGCGATTTGGGGAGCAAACTTGGCCGGAAAACCGTCTTCAAATGGCAATACTTTTGCTAATGCGAAAATGGTAGCTTTACAAAAAGACGGTGATGCATTTGCATATTTGAAGAGCGTGTTTCTTAACCTATCCTAGGCATAAATCAAACAGGGTTAAAATCGATCCTCCCGTTTTTAAGAAGAAACTTTTGCGATTTGACACCGCGTTTTCGACCAAATTTGCTCTCGAAATCGCAAAAACATTTGCGAATGCGAAAATGGGAGCACGGCTAATAGATTTTGAAAATGAGTTTGAACCCGATCGACTTTCTTAATTGTTTTTTGTAAAGGTGGTTGAAAGCTTTAAAGCCGGATTGGCGCTATGAGGTAGCAACCAAAGTGTAGGAGTTGAGTTACCGCACCTATTAATCAGTCTACTCCCATTTCGACTACCGGCGGAACTATAGTTGGGAATTACTTCGCCGGGGGGAATGCCCAAGGCTCACCTAGGATTCTCTCCTGTGTATTTTATTGAAAAATGATTGTGGCCATATTGCAGACTGCAGACCAATTTTGTTCTGACTCAAGCATTAAATTCACCAACCCGCATACACCGAAAGTATTTCCGAATTTTAAAAAATACCTTTGGGGTTATATTTTTGAATATCTAAGCTAAAAAACAAATGAAAAAAAAACGAAAAACAATTTTTCTAGACCAGAAGACGGCCTTAAGAATGACGGATAATCAAAAAACATGTTCTGCGTCTTGGATGACCGACTGCCCTGTCGGGGCAGTAAGGGTCTTTTTCGTCTTTGAATCAAATATCCGTGTCCAGTAAGAAGTTGCGTCAAGTAGTATGTCACTTATCCGCGTCTTCTGTCTAGCTAGGGATAAGGTTATGAAAATGGGTTTGTGGCTAATCGCTCGGAAACTAAGCTTAACCTAGACCACCCTTTTCCCACTCAGAGGGTTGAATTTTCCAAAAGTTTGGCAAGCATTCATTGTGGAATTTATATAAAAGATCTTTGAAAATGATTTTGAACCTGATCGGGTGAAAAAAAGGTTTCATACAACCAGAGATTAATACCGAAATGAATTTCGGTTCCGGCACCGGTTGCGGTACGTCCCAAAATGAATATTTCGGTTAAAGGTTCTGTTTCGGTTTTCAATTTATTTCGGTTTTTGGTTTCGATACGATTTTGGTATACCCGGTACGAACCGTTACAAGTAAACAGTTTTTAAATACTGGAAAAATTAAATTCTGAGAGTCCAAATCATTTAATTCCTTTGTAATATAACGAAGCAATATTCAACATAAAAGTTTTAGTCGTAACCAGAGGTCGCAACGACCGGTCCCCTCATTGCAGTTGTCTAAAAAAACCGGTTTCGTGCGGCACATTGACAAAGAGGGACGGAAGCAACCTTTAACTACGCTCTCTGATAGTGTTCGGTTGGGTAAGGAGAGAAACACATTTGTTTTGGTTTTTTCGCTCTTGGTCTTTTGCCAACCTATTTGCAGAGACCGCTTATTGAAAAGGTCTTCTTTGAATGTATGCTATCAGTGTGTGCTTCTTAGGCTACCGATATAAACGCACGTTTGTATGTATGCGGCAAACTATGTGTGCTCTCTCATTCTTTCTCGCACTGTTACGCTCTGCTCCATTTGACTTTGTTCACAACAACCTTTTTGAAAAAATATTTTGGTCTCTCGGTCTTCAAACAACTCACACTTTGGGACCGCTTGACTGAAATGGGCCTGTTATTGGGTTGATGTCAGACCAACAGCCTCTTAACAGCGAGCGCGAGAGCAGCACACAATCGGTTGAGGGAAGACCAAGCCCGTTTTATTTTTATTTTTTCGGTTGCGGTCTTGAGCAGAGCATACCGAAAATATGGGTGGAGAGTTATTTACGTGCTATGATCGTAACTTTTTAGACCTTATGATGATTGATTGACATTGAATTAATGAACGGTAATAAGTAATCAAACACAGGAACCCAAACAAATTTCTGTCTAGCGACAATATTGTTTCTACCGCCAATTTATTTTGTGGCGTCTTGCTCTTACCCATTTCGATTCTGACGAGCCATTTAGCGACAGCCTATCGCAGCCAATAAACTGTCATCTCGAGCATCATCTGTGTAAAACATTGCAATTAATGTACTTATGTTAAGCACTCTTTACAGAGGGGTGCTTGAA
This sequence comes from Lordiphosa collinella, assembly GCA_018904265.1. NCBI lineage: Eukaryota > Metazoa > Arthropoda > Insecta > Diptera > Drosophilidae > Lordiphosa > Lordiphosa collinella. The sequence goes on along the minus strand of JAEIFV010000635.1, from coordinate 114,686 downwards.
TTGACATTGTGTAAATGACGTCTTATGATTCCTTCTGACCAATATAACAAACCGAAAACGTACAGGTACAAACGTTTCGGGTTTGTTCCGGTACAATCGATTCCCATAATAACGGTAAACGGTATTCTGTTCTCAAATAAAAATTGGTATAGGTTCCGGTACGTGATTTGAAACGGTTTATTTCGGTTAACGGTTCCGGTACCGGTATAAATCCCTGCATACAACAGTTTTCGGCGATTTTTCACACTTCCCGGCAGAATTTTCCAAGATCGGATCTTAAGACTCACTTTCAGCATAAGATAAAACTATCGTGAAAAATTAGGCTGTGAGGGATTAACCGCTTACTACAAAACCGCACCCAAATTCGTGCTTGGTAGCATGTCCGCTAGCGGGTCCGCATCCGAGGCATTGTTGTCGCTATTTTCATTAGTGGAGTATTTGTTAAAGTGGTGGGTACCAAGCCCTTAGAAGGGTTAAACCTTAAGGAGGATTCGCAGATCACTTTATCCAGCTGCATTGCGGTTGTTTCGCGCTGTTACCAGGGGTTACCAACGAGGAAGTTTGAGTCGACTTGAGACGCAGTAAGCCAGGATCGTTTACCTCACTACATATGCTCCCATACCCGCAGGAGTATTCCCGCCTTCTAACAAAGCCCAATCGATCGATTACTATTTCATATTATTAGCTCTAACCGTTTCGAACGCCAGTGTTGTTCCAAACTGAAAATGATTTAAGTTCTTGAAGTAGTGATGATAAAAGTCATTATATAAAAAAGATTACATCTGGTTTTTGGGTATGATGAGATCTAAGTTAGAAGGTTCGTTTCGTGGTTCGTCTTTAGACCGTTTGACACCCTTTTAAATTCAACAAATTCTGTATTCAGTACATTGTTTAAATCATGCTTCTTATAAAAAGAGAATGATTTCTTTACCAAGCCAACAAAAGCCATTTAAAATCAATTGAGAGGTGTGCCTTGAACATAATTTCTTGCCCAATTTGATGGCTATCGTTGGTTTTTGAAGAACCATCAAAAGGTTGGCCATAAAAATTAATAATCCTTTACGTTGGACGGTTTCGGTTTTCTTCATATTTTTGTTTGCTTTTCAATAATTCCACGCCTCAGCTAATCAAAATTCCACGCCTGACACAAGAGACGATAAAAATGTACTAATTAATATTGTTATTCAGCACGCAATTCAAATAGGCGTGTGTGTGTGCATGTGTGCAGAGAGGAGGAGGCGTGCAATAAACAAACAAACAATAAAAATTTGATGGCAGCACTGCAAATGAGAAAATGATTCTTGGTTTTTACAATTCGTTCTTTTTCTTTCTATATTCCAGGGCTGCGTGGATAAGCTGATTGAAATCATTTATGAGAATTGGGTCACCATTTTTGCCATAACTGCTGCGGTCATATTGTTGGAACTGTTGTCGCTGACCTTTGCCCTGAGCCTGTGCTGTGCGGTGAGGAATCAGCATTACAAGGCCTGAGAATTACAGAATTCCCATAGGGAAATCACAGACGATGAAAAGTACTAACAAACCAAATGTCAACCGAAGCGCAGGCGTTACTGATGAAAAAAAAAAAACAAATAAAACAAGAACAATTGGAAGGGAAATGCATTTAGCAGGACAAAGAAAATAACAAAACGTACTTTAAACCAATTTTTGTAGTACTCTGAGCGCAATTTGAAGAGTGTGAGAACTTTTGGATTTTGTGTACAAAATGCAGAAAACGAGAGAAATGGGAGAAACTTTTCTAAAATATTTCTACAACACATAAACCAGCAAGCTCCATAATAATTTACTAGCATAGTGAATGTTTCAAATTCAAAAATAGATCTAAAAAGTAATGATAAAAAATAACATAAATCAGCAAAGTGATTCAACATGTATTGAAATCATCACTAGAGTTAAGTCATATGGGTTCTAGATAGTTCAGAGCAACGGCATTAAATCGACCTCGAAACCTTATCCGTTTTCGACAGATTTCTAGAAATTTTGTCCTACAAAACTATCGATAACGTGTCCGATTTTGGTGGGAAAAAGTATGACCTGTCGCTCACCACCCGACAATCCATCCGTTTTCGACATTTTCCAGAAATTTTCTGTTACTAAACTATCGAGAACGTGTTCCGTTTTCGGTCCGAAATAGTATTACCTGTCGCTCAGCTTGTGGCAGCAAAAAGTAAGTTCTCCATACACGTTTTTGGATCCGAGTAACTAACGTAATAACAGATGTCCGTTTGAAACCAGCATCTCAACAAAAAGCGAACTACAATTTTTAGAGAATCTTACGTATTTCTCGTAGCTACCAGAAATTGTCGGCTGGGTCAGTTTGTGACAGCAAAACGTAAGCTCTCGAGGCACGTGTTCGGGTTAATTCTCGACACTCCGACGAAAACGGGTCGAAAACTGAATCTTTATCGTATCAAACACGCATTTCTAAGGAAAAACCAGAGCTCGTGAATAATAATTGAACATTTTTGCCTTTGCGGTCTGAAAAAACCATGCACGCTTGCTCTCGCTCTGAGCAGAACACTTCGTTTCTGCTTGTTTTTGTTTTCAGTTGACTGTTCTCAGTTGAGATTTTCTTGTTTTGCTCATTCAATAACAATTTATAGACAGCGATCCGACTGAGCGCTCGCACCTTAAGAGTCAGTAGATGAGCAAAAAGCCGAACGACTCACCTCAAAGGGTTTTTTTTTCTTTTATTTGTTTTGTGTGTGTGTGTGTGGCTTGTGTGAGTCGCAACCCTCTAGTACTGCCGACCAACGCTGTATCAACGTTCCGTCGACGATTTTGTGACTGTCGTCGATCCACCCTTATACCCCTTACAATGTGTTCGACTGACGTATTTTGCAAGGCGATGTCCGCTCAATACGTTAACGGATCTCCAGGCACGCTAGGTCGACGCAATGCCATGCAGGAACCGACATGAGCGACGCTCGATAGACGAATGCCATGCAGAAAAGCGACGCATCACCGTACAAAGAGCAACGCTGGGTTGACGGAAATGCTGTGACTGACCCCAGCCGTACTAGAGGGAAGCCCAAACACACACCTCACTCACACATACACATTCACAAACGCAAATGACTTTTATCTTCTTCGCTCGCGACGATTTGCTCAGTGAGTGAGCATAGCAAAATGTAAACAAATCCATTGGTTGTTCGTTGGGCACTGAGCGAAGGGTTCATCTCTGACTTTTTGCTCAAAGGGTCCGTAAATGACAGTTATTTTTGGACAACCAAAAACGGTCAATTGTTATTTGCTAGCTCTGGGAAAAACGGATCTCGAATTTAAGTGAAACTATCTTATTAACTGATGTCCGTTTGAAAACTGCATCTCTAGGGAAAAGCGGACTTCGATTTTAAAGAAAAACTTACGTAATTCTCTTAGGTCCGGAAACACAAGAAATTGCCGGGTGGGTCTAGGCACTTGTCACTATTTCGTTGCTACTAAACTAATACTTAACGATTTGGAACATTTTCCATTCAGAAAAAAGCGGAAAAAAGAATGCTTTTGCATACAATCTTAAGTGTCTTGAGAAACTTTTGGGACTTAGAGTTTTCATAAAGATTGCAAAAGTACGTATAGAAAGGTGTCTATTCCAGCTACAGATAGTGACGCACAGCTTGTTCAAAGAATTGTTCGAACGATCTGTTTCATTTTTAAAACCTAGTGTAAGGAACTATTTAGAACCCCTATGACTCAACTCTATTCATCTCGTGAACATGTACTATTGATATGTGTTATATATTATAGCAATTTAAGCACAAAAGTAAAATGTTATTTGCCAAAAAACCAAAATAGAAAAAGCAATCAAACTTTGTTCAAATTGATTTCTCGAAAGACTTTTTTCTTTGATTTTGTTAACAAAAAGCCAAATTACAACTGTGTTTATATGTGCATTCCGTTTAAAAGAAAAATGCCCAATTTATGTTCTGGTTAAGCGTTGCCATCCAAAGACCCTACCTAAAAAAAAAAACCCAACATCCCTGAGCTACACGAAATTAGATGCCAAATATTTTATGTATTTACAAAATTGAATTTAAACCCTTTTTTTTATTTGTGCAAAAGAAGTCGTAGAGGAAATGCTAAGCTCGAACTTCACCCAAAAACCAAACGAATTTTGTCGAATCCAACTTACCTGCAAAATGATTTATTTTAGATTCATTTAAACCATAAGTAAGTGCAACTATTTAGGTGAAGAGCCAACCACACACACCCACACAAAAAATGTTACTTACTACAAATCTCTATATATTTACGACATCGTATTTGTATTTTTACCATAAGAAATCGTATGTATTAATATATATTTTTTGTACCATTTTCATTTCTCATGCCATACAAGTTCAGAAAAAAAAAACAAAAGCGAATATTGTATTTTAATTGTTGTTACTGTATGTGAATTTTGTTGTTAGTTAAACATAGACAAGCGTCATACTTTGTACCCTTTATAATAAATCAAATCTACAACCAACCCAAGGACAAAATTATATTAAACATAAATAAAGCATACAGCATCTACACACATACAGTATATATTTAAATTTACACCTTAAACTAAAATATTTATTTACAATTTTTCTAGTAAGTAGTTAAGTGGAACGTGGACGTTTGGAGTTGGAATTTTTAAAAAACAAAATTAGTCTAAGTCGAACATTTCATAAAAGGCCACATAAATAAGTATGTGTTGTATTTGTAGCGCGTCACATTTGGAAACTAGAAGAATGTCAAAAATATTTATAGCACCATCTTTATAATGCATATGAAATCAAAAATATATATATAAATATACAAAACAGTTCTTCACTTCACGTATTGCATACATCAAAATAAAACAAAAACATAAAAAAAAACTTAAATACAATCAACTGTAGCTAACTAGTTTGCTAATCACATTTCTGAAATAACGTTTTCGATGCCATCAAACATTCACCAGCATCTCGAAAACAAAAGTAAGCAATACCTACCCATACACAACATCAAGAAAACGATGCTCAAGTTTTGTAGTCAAACGAAAATAATACTTACTTCTCTAATATAGATCCATACTCAAGATCAGAACATTAAAACATTATGATATTTGAAATACCATATAGAACAGTGGCATATAATTGATATTTCATATAAATAAATATCTTATAACACAACTATAATTCAGTGTTTTTCTTTTGGATGTAATTGGAGTTGAACAATTTTCATAAAGTACAGTTAAACTATAAATAAAGTCCGTATTTATTCCGAGAGTTCAGAGGGGTCACCATCCGGCTTATGTGATGGTCGCCTATGATGAAAAAGGAGTCAAAACTTCGGCAAAAGTATACCAATCCGACTTTTTGGGAAATGTTGTAAAGCTTTTCAACACGACATTATTTGCAAACAAGCGTGGTCCTTTCAATAAGACTGATCCAGCTCACAAGGCAAAAACTGCTGAGACCTGAATCCCTTGGACTACAAACTGTGTTCCTGTGTTCTCGAGGCTATGGCTTGCTCTACTCGACACCCAAATATTGAGTCTTTCAAGCGCGCCCTCGTCCGAGCAGTGGACAATTTCTCAATGCATGAGTTGCGCACTGCGATCGATGAGTGGCCAGAGAGAGACTTCGGCGTTGCTGAAAGGCACCAGGCGGTTAATCAGTTATTCAAAGTAAAGGGTGATTTTTTAGCTATTATCTTTTCGGCAACACTGGTTTAAACAGCTCACGCACGTTTCGTGTTTTGTTTCACTGTCAAACATCTTCAGTTTGGTCTATAATTTTACCATGAATCGTCTTACAAACGAACAACGCTTGCAAATTATTGAATTTTATTATCAAAATGCGTGCTCTGTTAGGAAAGTTCATCGCGCGCTTCTTCCATTTTATGGTCAGTTTAATCGACCCACTGAAGCGGCTATTCGGGCTATTGTCACTAAATTTCGCACCAAATTGACATTATTGGGCATTAAACCACCAACACGCTTACGTAGAGTGCGAACTGAAGAAAATATCGCAGCTGTATCGGCCAGTGTTAATGATGACCATAAATGATCGATTCGTCGCCGTTCGCAGCAATTGGGCCTCTGTTACTCAACAACGTAGAAAATTTTGCGTAAGGATTTAAGTGTGAAGCCTTTCAAAATACAGCTGGTGCAACAATTGAAGCCGAACGACCTACCGCAACGTAGAATTTTTGGTGAATGGGCTCTTGGAAAGTTGGCCAAAGATCCACTTTTTACCGAAAAATTGTGTTCAGCGACGAAGCTCATTTTTGGCTCAATGGGTACGTAAATAAGCAGAATTGTCGATTTTGGAGTGAATATCAGCCAGAAGCATTGCAAGAGCTACCAATGCATCCAGAAAAAGTCACAGTTAGGTGCGGTTTATGGGCTGGTGGCATCATTGGACCGTACTTCTTCAAAGATGATGAGAATGAGACCGTGAGATGATATCCAACTTTTTTTGCCCAAAATGCAAGAGCTTGACTTGCATGACATGTGGTTTCAACAAGGCGGTGCCACATGCCACACAGCACGCGCAACAATGGACTTATTGAGAGGCGAGTTCGGTGAACATTTTATTTCACGTTCGGGACCGGTCAATTGGCCGCCTACATCGTGCGATTTAACGCCCTTAGACTATTTTTTGTGGGGCTATGTTAAAGCTTATGTCTATACAGACAAGTCCGCTTCAATTGACGCATTGGAGGACAACATTGAAGCATTTATTCGTGAGATACCGGCCGAAATGTTGGAAAGAGTATGCCAAAATTGGACTAAGCGGATGGACCATTTGAGGCGCAGTCACGGTCAACATTTGCATGAAATAATCTTCAAACATTAAATTATATGGACCGTACTATAGATTCAAAGAAAGATTTCATGCATTTTTCTGAATTTTATGTGTTTTTTTTTTGAAAAACTTTCCTATAGCTCTTAAAAAATCATTCTTTATTTATGAATCAAGTAAAAAATGCATGAAACGATAATTTATATCTGCAGAGGGAAAATCCGAGAACATTGGACTCAAGATGAGCACAAACGTTAACAAAAACAGCGCAGGAATGGGTTTTCTCACTCTTACACAGAGAAAATTAAGGATATTAAAAAATATCCATTCGATAATTTCCCGTATCCATTTGAACTGGCTATGTCTTTTCAGATCCGTTGGATGATTAAAAGGATATTAAAAACATATCCAGTTTTTCGGTGCTGTACTATGTTCTTACCTCAACGCAACTCACTTTGAGAACACAAGATCTTGATTTGAGTTGATATTGTTCCATTTTCAAGAACATTCTAAACTCAACTAAGCTAAAAAATTTTACTGAGTTTGCTTCTGGGGCTTGAATAGGGAACACATATGGGATCAAATGAGATATGTGTCCCCCATTCGAACCCCAGATTGTGAGATCCATCTATAACCTAAACCAACACAGTCAAATTTTTATTTTCCTGTACACTGAGAAAACAACATAAAACGAAAATTTTAATGTTTGTATGGAGACTTTTTCATTTGAAAATGTTTCGACTCAGATTTTGCACCTAAAATATTTTGTTTTTCTTTATAAAACGAATATTTGCCATTTACAAATGCTGCGGATGTTTGTAACGCATTGAAGGAAGCATCTCCGACCACATAAAGTATATATATTCTTGATCAGCATGACGAGCTGAGTTGATTTAGCCTTGTCCGTCTGTCTGTTTCTATGCTATTTCCTCCGTCAGTTTTAGAGCTACCCTTACCAAACTTTGCACGAAGTCTTTTGTACGAATACGCTGCACATTTGTCGGAAGCGGCTGGATCGGATGACTATAGCATATAGCTCCCATAGGAACGATCGGTAAAAAATCTAGTCTTAGAGAGAAAAACTTTTTTGTTTTTAATGGAAACGCCTCCAAAATACGTATTTCTTAGTTTACTATTCTTTCCCTTGATTTCACTAAGTTTGGTCGAAATCGGATGACTATAGCATATAGCTCCCAAAGGAACGATCGGTCAAAAAACAAGTTCGAGTGAGGAAAACTTTTTGGTTTTTAATGAAAACGTCATTTTTATTGGTATACTCTTATTACACATTTCTACAAAGTTTTATCAAAATCGGATGACTATAGCATATAGCTGCCGTATAAATGATCGGTCGAAAAAAAGTTCTCGTAGAGAAAAAAAACGTCTGTTTGATTCACCAAGTTTAATCGAAATCAGACATCTATACAGGTATAGATCCCATAGAAAAGTAAGGTCTAAAAAATTAGTCTTAGAAAAACTTTTTTTGTTTTCAATGGAAGCTGCTAGGGTATACAAAACTTCGGCTGAGCCGAAGTTAACTTTTCCCTTTTTTTTTTATATTTCGATAATCAGACCTTTACTGGGATTAGAACTGGGGACTGTTTGTTTAATAGTCAAATACTTTAGCTCTACGCCACTTCTGCTAAGTTCATAGACCGAACAAAATGTGCTATATATTAATAGTAATAGAAGTCTGTCCCAAAATCGCCTTTTGGACGGCTGTCATTTCATGTACAGTATCTGTTAGTCATGGCCGGTTGTGATGGAGTGGGTAGGGTGACTGGCTGCTGTGCTGTATTTTATTTCAAGTACCTATATATACGGATGACATGGTGCTTTTGGCGGGCTTTCCAACTATATCATCGATTGCTGCACAATACCGAATCTTTAGAAAATCACAGATAAAAGATATAAAGGAGTCAGAAAGGGCAATTATCTGGATGTACTTATTGTGGCCAGGTGTGGTGTAACGGGTAGTGTTTCTGCCTGCTGAGCAAGAGGTCGTAGGTTCGATCCCGCCTTGGGACATATAAAGAAACTGCGAAAATGAGAAACACACAAGCCAAGAGATTGAGAAGAATATAGCTCGGCTTGGTTCTTTGGGGCTATGTGCGGATCTGCCGGGCGTACGGTTATCCCAAACAGACTGCCGGACAGTTACCGAAATAACCCAAGCCGACGGCTGCCTGAAATCGCCTGGCGTATGACTGACATTTAATGTACAATCTCTGGCTGTGCGGATCGGGCAGGCCATTGGTTTCACTTAGGCTGACTGCCGGATGACTAACAGATTTGCCAGACTGCCCAGGTCTTCAAAGAATGGTTTGCCCAGATACTGGGTGCGTTTCCTAAGAAGTGCAGGGCAGTCGCATAGAAGGTGATGGATGCTTTCTATTTCCTCCTCGTTCCCACAGCTACAGCAGAAGTCATGGTGGGGCAGGCGCATCCTGGTGGCCATTTGACCGATGGTGCAGTGTCCCGTTATGACTCCTACCATAGTTCTCATCCTGTTCTTGCTAAAGTGCAGGAGTTGGGAAGTTCTTTTGGGTGAGTATCTTGGCCAGAGTGATCGGGAGATGTGACAACCGGGTGCGAGGTCCCATTGTCGTTCTGCCCTATGATGTCCTGCAGGGGTCTTTGAACGTCCGTAACCGCATGCGTCGCTGAGCCGTTCCTAGCGCACTCGTCTGCTCCCTCGTTGCCCGGTATGCCTGCGTGACCAGGTACCCAGACGAGGGTGATAGAGTGCTGTTGGATTTGGTTCAATACTGTCGCCGTGCTGCGGACTAGGACGCTCTTTGTGGCGTTTGATGACAGAGCCTTAATAGCCACCTGGCTGTCGACCAAGATTGAAATGTTCCTTGGAGTTTCATCCAAGGTGTATATCAGTTTAGCCGCCTGCCAAATAAATCTCTGCCTGGAAAACGCTACACCAGTTTGGTAGACGGAATGAGAGCTGTGTCGCAAGTTCTTCGGAGAAGATGCCTGCTCCTGTGCCTTCTTCCGTTTTTGAACCGTCTGTATAGATGGATAGCTCGTTCTCCCTGATGGTAGTGTCTTGCTTCCATTCTTCTCTCTCTGGGAACCGTGTCCCAAAGTTGTCGTTCTGGGTCGTTGCTATGACCGCAATGAGATATAGTTGTTGCAGCCGAAAAATTAAAACATAGTAATCAAGAAAAGTAGTTAAACATAGAAGGCCAGAAAAATCCAACCTTCAATGTACTCAACAAATTTCGGCAGTCGAGTCAGAAACAGAGCACGAGCAAGACTAATTATTTTAATTTTTTCTTTCTTTATTTTTACCAATGTGACAGTATTAATCGTAGTCATTCATTTGTACAGCATTGCGGCAGCAATAAACGTATTAAAACTAAACCGAACCAAATTCCGATTTGAATTTGTTCGATTCTTTTTTTAAAAGCTACAAAAATTCTTGGGGTAAATGCACTTAAAAAACTTTTTGAACCCTTGCAGAGGGTATTATAAAATTGTGCGGATGTTTGTAACGCATCGAAGGAAGCTTCTCCAACCACATAAAGTATATATATTCTTGATCAGCACGACGAGCTGAGTTCATTTAGCCTTGTTCGTCTGTCCGTCTGTCAGTTTCTATGGCATCTCCTCCGTCAGATTTAAAGCTATCCTCACCAAACTTTGCACGAAGTCTTGTGGTACAAATAGGCTGCACATTTGTCGGAACCGGCCGGATCGGATGACTATAGCATATAGCTGTCATAGGAACGATCGGTCAAAAAACTAGTCTTAGTAAAAAAAACTTTTTTGTTTTTAATGGAAACGCCTCCAAAGTACGTCTTTCTTAGTTTACTATCCTTTTCCATGATTTCACTAAGTTTGGTCGAAATTGGATGACTATAGCATATAGCTGCCATAGGAACGATCGGTCGAAAAACTAGTTCTAGTGAGAAAAACTTTTTGGTTTTTAATGGAATCGCCTTCAAAAATGTACATGTTAGTTTTTTATGCTTTTCCAAGATTCCACTAAATTTGGTCGAAATCGGACATCCATATAGAATAGCTCCCATAGAAAAGTAAAGTCCGAAAAGTAGTCTTATTTCGAAAAACAAACTGCAAGGGTATACAAAACTTCGGCAGAGCCGAAGTTAACTTTCCCCTAAATCTTTATTTTATTTTTTACTTACCTTTACTACGACTCGAACTCGGGACCTCGAAAGACTGCACTCACAGACATCACCGCTTAGACAACAGCACCACATCTACAATGCCTTAAGCATCGTCCAAATTTATTTTATGTACTGACGCTCACCCCTCTCCCAAAAAGAAGGATTCAGTGAGAGCGGGTTCATAGCTATTCTCTCAAATGTGCTTGCTCTCCTCTCTCAGTTACTTTTCCTCACCCTCCTCGCCTAAAAACACCAAACAGAACGAACTTAGCTCGATTTCAAGCGCAAAATTCTTAAAAATTCAAGAAGGAATACATTTTTTTTCAAGAGCTTTCGTACTTAAATTATTTGTTCTACTTTTTTCTGGGTGTAAAAACCAATCAAATTGCAACACTATTTTGCAGAGATGCCTAAAGCGTCAGCCCCCTTCGATTTCCTTTCATTTTCCAAACTTCCATATCAATCCATGAGTTTTATCGACGCATATCAATTGAAATTGATGGTGTTGAGCTCAATTAATATTTATCAAATCTTTTTTTAGATTCGGAATGGGGCAAGTACACATTTCAATAGTACACTCAAACACAAAAATGATTTAAATGTGACCTATCTTAATACATTTCCCAGTCGAAGACCCAGCAATCCCTTCCATAAAAACGCCACTTTGAGTACATAATTAAATTGTTACCTTTATTAAAATGGTTTTGTTGTTTGCCATTTTGTGTGTTAATTTTTGTTCTCTTTCATCGTGAGTAGCGTAAGAACTGTTTTAGTTTCTATTATTCCGTTGGGTAGAAAACTAAAACTATTTTAGGAAATGGAAACTTAAAAAGGACATCAATTAACAGTTAACAAGATTACCATTAATTACCTCAATTATGTATTTGAACTGAAGGTACAATTATGAAGAGATTTTCTTTTCCATATCTTTCGTTATTCGAAGTGTAACATTTACGTTAATTTGAAAGTTGACAACATATATTTTAATTATAGTTGGTAGACTCGGCTTGAATATGTTTAACAATGTTGAAGTAGGACATTTTAGGTATTTGTAGACAATTAAATTGAATAATTTAAGTAATGAGTATGGGTTTTCCTATTATTTCAAATCACTAACCACGTTTGCTGTTGTTAAGATATAAGTTCATATAAGTAATTCGTTTCTTTTTTGGTATTCCTTGATACAAATTAAAATATTTGATAGCACAAAATTATAGTTGCAATGAACTGGAAATGATTTCTCCTTTGAAAAAAGTTCCTCTACAAATATAATTAAATTTAATTCGCTTATGCTGGGAAATTATTATCATAATTTACATTTACTAGGTACGTTTTGCTTTAATTTAGTTTCAACTAAATAAGAATTAAACATAGATTAAGAGTAATCATGCTAAAATTAGTTACTTCGCTTGCCCAGGTAAGTTGGGAGTGTGTTGTTTGCTTTAGTTATTCCTAAACGCAGCTAACTACAACAGTTGACTTAAAATTGCCATAGATCGATTTTGGGTATAGAGTAGTACGTAGACATATGCATAAATTCATTTTTATTAATCATACAATACAAACATAGTACTAAACATTTAGCTGCTAAAATCATGTTAAATGTTATCGATTAGTTAAATAAATATATTAATATTCTCTCCGTTTTATTAAATGTAAATTTAAGCGTTTCAATTTCATTTTATTTAGTATCTGACTAGTTTTAGACATTTAGGTTTTAATGGTAATTTAATATGTTGGACAGAGTATGTAAATATTGCCTAATTCCCTTAATGGTTAGAACTTTATTTTTGGGGGTGGTGGTGGTTTATCAAGTAGGTCGCATAGTTATTTGATTTGATTAGTTTTTAAAGGGGCAACGGTTTTGGATGGTTACTCAAATGGGCAAAGTTATGATAGTAAATACTTAAGAAGTTCTCTTAAATGTCTCGGAAAAGAATAATGATAATAATTATGATATAATCCTTCATTGTTGTTCATTTTTAAGGCCGCTTCTTCTTTGGAAACGCTAAAATTGAAAACAAAAATTGTTTTTACCACTTAGACACAATTTTCGAACGATCCGTCCTATGGCAGCCATAAGATATAATCATCCAATTTCGACCAATTCTTATAAGTCTGTCTAAAAGCATACAAAATTCAAAATGGCCGAGTTTGGAACGATAAAATAGAAAAAAAGGATGTTCTCTCCTATACCCATTTTCTGATTCAAATTCGACCAAACTTTTGAAATCTGTTGAATAAAAAAGTTTGGAAACCCAAAAATCGAAAAACAACAAATTTTTTTAATCTAAGACTCATTTTTCGACCAAACGGTTTTAGATATAGTAATCCGATTTTGACTATATTTTTTAAAACAATTTGGAAGCATATAATACTTAAAATCTTCATGAAAAGCTTCTCAAGCTGCCGTTCAGATTCGGGTTAAACTGTAGGCCCCTTTCTCTTGTGCGAGAATTAGAAGCGCACAAGCCAAAGAGGCTTTGGGGCTCTTTTACTTTACTAATACTTAAAATTGCTGAGATTAAGAACGCTTACATTAAAAATAAAAAAGTTTTTCTCATTAAGAGCCTCTATCAGACCAATGGTATCTATGGCTGCTATGAGATTTAGACGTCCTTGCGAAGGATATTAGCTCGATAGTTTTGAAACTGTGAGACAAGTTTGCAGATGAACGGACAAAGCTCAATTGACTTAACTCGTCACCCTGATCACCCGGCCCGACTCACCCCCCACATTCTAAGACTCGTGTCTGGGACTCGAACCTAGGACCTCGGCAATCTACACAAATGACGGACATCTTAACGCTCACCGATACAGTCGCGCGTGACGCTGGCGAAACGACAGTGAACAATGAAATCAACACGCCGGGTGGTCGAATGGCAAGACATTTGCCTTGCAACGGCGAGGTCATGGGTTCGAATGCCATTCAAGGCATTAAATAAAAAACTACTTTTTAACGCATAGAAGGAAGCATCTCCGACCACATAAAGTATATATATTCTTGATTAGCATGACGAGCTGAGTTGATTTAGCCCTGTCTGTCTGTCCGACCGTCTGTCCTTCCTTCTGTCCGTCTGATTCAATGCTATCTCCTCCGTCAGTTTTAAAGCTATCATTACCAAACTTCGCACGAAGTCTTTTGGTACAAATACGCTGCACATTTGTCGGAGCCGGCCGGATCGGATGACTATAGCATATAGCTGCCATAGAAACGATCGGTCGAAAAACTTTTTTGTTTTTCTTTAAAACGCCTCCAAACTTCTTATTACTTAGTTTACTATGCTTTTTTATGATTTCACCAAATTTGGTCGAAATCGGACATCTATATAGTATAGCTGTCATAGAAAAGTATAGTCTAAAAAATAGTCTTAGAAAAACTTTTTTGTTTTCAATGGAAATGTCTTGAAACTTGGCATTTATTTATTTAGAATGCTTTCCCGAAATTCAACAAATTTTGGTCAAAATCGGATGACTATAGCATATAGCTCCCATAGGAACGATCGGTCGAAAAACTAGTTCTAGTGAGAAAAACTTTTTTGTTTTCAATGGAAACGTCTCTTACGTTGGCATTTATTTAGTGAATTTACTTTTACACAATTCTACAAAGTTTTGTCAAAATCGGATGACTATAGCATATAGCTGCAGAATGAATGATCGATCGAGAAGGAAGCTCTAGTGTGAAAAACTTGTTTGCTTAAAGCTAGGTACGGAGATACCTGCGAAATGGTCTCGAAATCGAAAATCCCATACAAAAAAAAATTATTTCGTACGAATTTCGCAGGTTGTCATTTCGAAAGTGTGTATGGAGTTGACGTGCGAAATATCATATCGATAGCACAGCGTGTCACGCAGTTGTCTATCGATGATTGTTGATTTCGAAGGTTCGAAATATACCTAATCCATATTTTTCGTAATAAACTGTCAGTGTTTGCCCGACAAGAAAAACAAGTGCCTTGCAATAAGTGCAAAAACCACCAAAAAGCATAACAAGAGTGTGAGCCACTTGTCAAAAGAGGAGAAGGTGGCGCTTATCAAATTAGTTAAGGAGAAACCTGTGCTGTGGGAGCTGACCTATAAGCAGCATTTTGATAGCGGCTTGACACGAAGCATCTGGGAGTGTAAAGGTTCTGCCCTCGGAAAGGAAGGTAATTATAATAATTTTAGAGTTTAATTATGTTATTCACAATTGTTTGTTTTATCTTTTTTAGGAGGCCAATGCAAAGCTGTTTGGTCTTCGCTAAAAGACAGCTTACGTTATCACCGCGCCAAGCATGCAAAAAGTGGCAGCGATGGGGGCGTTCCTATAACAACTCAAGGAGGCAGCGATGTGAAGTGGGAGTTAGCTCCATACATGTCGTTCTTGCCAGATTTATGCGTGTTAGTTCTCTTTTGCAGAACGTATAGCTCCTCGTATGAGATGTCTGACGATGAGGAACCTGGGCCCAGCAAGATGGATGAACCTAACCATCCCCCAATGGTCCAACTTGCAAATCTTTAGTCGCCACTAGTCCTGGACGAAAGTTCGTCGAAAGCACTGCTTTTATAACTCGATTGAAATCATAAATTTATAATAATTGGTTTACTTTTCTTCCAGAAGAAAAAGCGACTTCGCCTAGAAAAGCCGCAGCCAGATCCTGTTAAAGAACTGCCAGAGGCGTCGAATGCCATCGTGGACTTTTTGTCAAAGCAACAGGATGCCATCTTACAAGTTGTTGAAAATTTAAAACCACGAAACCATAATGTTATTTTTGTTTTATTTTCATTGACGAATCGTGAGTATTATTTTATTTATTTATCATTTTCCACGGTACTGCTCCATCTTGCAAATCGTCAAAGGCCTTGAGGTTGTCTCTGATAAATTTGGGATAGTCCTAAACACGCCCACGCATTCGTGGAAAGCTTCTGCCCCTCTTGGATCTTTCCTGCAACTAAGGGTTAACCCAACACTTTCTTTTGTTGGTTGTCTTCACGACCGCTTCTTGCTACCTATGTAGAGCGATTGTTGCAACTATAACTGCATTGCAAGCCAACAAAACTCTTCGCTGTTTATTTAAATCCATTTTGTTTATTGCTTGACTTGATGAAATTTGTAAACAAAACAATTAGAGGTGAGCGCCTATAAAACAAGAGATGGGCGACTTATTTCGCATATCGCGAAATAATTAAGAGTTTCGTGACTATTTCGCAGGTTTCTTCGTACCTAGCTTTAAATGGAATCGCCTTCAAAAATGTACAAGGTGGGCCTATTTGAAGATGCTCTTATTTTTACAAATAGCCAGATCTCAGATCTGTTTTGACATTTGTGGACTAGACAGATGTAGAATACAAGTGAACAAGCCATGGATCGATATACTCCCCATGTACGCGGAATAATCGTGTCTATTTTTTTTGTATACAATTCGTCTGTGGATGACTTCTTTTGGCCCACCTTGTACATGTTAGTTTGTTATGCTTTTTCAAGATTCCACTAAATTTGGTCGAAATCGGACATCTATATAGTATAGCTCCCATAGAAAAGTAGGGACCGAAAAGTATTCTTATTTAGAAAAACAAACTGCAAGGGTATAAAAAACTTCGGCCGAGCCGAAGTTAACTTTCCCCTATTTTTAGTTTATTTAATTATAACAGGATTTTGTGAACATTTGTTTTTATTATTTATCTGTCCCGCATGGAGTGTATTGCACAGTCTAGTCAAGGTCCAGTCCTTATAGTCTTGTCATGGATAAGTGCTACTGGTCTACTCATGGACTAGTGCTACTAGTCTGCTCATGAAAGAGTACTGCTTGATGCAAGGCGGCAGAGACGTCCGCTCCAATGACAAGCCCTAATAAAATGGGATAGAAATATTGCATTGCAATGGTATGCCCGTGGACTAGGGGTGGCTCATAAGGACTGGTCAAAGACCTAGGCCTGGACTGGTTTTTAGAACCGCAGGGTTTGTACAAAGACAGCACACATAAGTTAAATCGAATGTCCACAAATTTCCCTAACACTTACTTGAATGGCCGTTACGCACTTTGTTGTTCTAAGTCCTTGCTAAAAGTGAGTTGAGCCAGCGAATTTTATAGCATACTTTTTAGGGGTCCACTCATGCAAATCGAATTTATAGGTATGTAACATTGTTTTTTCCTAATCTTTGGTAATGTGTGCGTTTATGTTTATAGCATGTACAACTAAAATAGAAATATCAAACCACATTGATTGTCTTGACTATGTATTAATATTATTCCATGCACACAATGGCATTCCAATGTACTCGTCGTATTATAAAAAACTTTTTCCATTGTGTGTTTTTTTTTTCGTTCTGTTATTCTTTCATGATTTTATGTTTTGCTATGCTTAAAGCAATATTTACTTGCTTCTCGATTCTACTTTACACATTTCGGTGATATGATAAAAGAAAGAAAAAAATATTGGTGTACTTAAATATTAAACGCAGTTGAAGCGTTCATAATTTATGACATGTTGAAAGTTTTTTCATGCTTTTGTTTATGTGTGAGTGTTAAATGAAGTTTAATTGAAAAGTCATGTTTCGTTATTGTTTTCTACATCATAAATAAACGCTGCCTTATCAATTTTTAAATAAACTGTAATTGTCGTGTGCTATTTTTTTTTGTCTTAATTCGGTGGTTGCTTTTACATTTATAAATATTGCATAATTTTGTCTGCAAAATTAAATTGTTTTAAACGAATTTTAACAATTCCTGGCATTTAGGCTAGAGCGATTTAATCGAATTTAAATGGAAATGCCATATGTTTTATTTACGCTTTAATTGACCGCAAAAGTTGCACTGAAAATTTAAATTTTCCATTCAAGAGGTAGAATTTAATACACTTTTTCTTGTTGCAGCAGACAAAGCCGAGGAAAGTAATGACAATAAATGGAAATGAGCTTGGAATTCTAATATTATAATTATTATTATTGTTTGCTAAATGTACATTTTAGTTTTATACGAATAAAGTAAGTCGTGTTGTTGTTGTTGTTGTCAATTATTCCCATACCTTTCCTGAAAGTATTTTGGTTTAGGTTGGTGGTTTAGGTTCTATTTCCATTCCTTTGAAATAAGGTTCCCCTATACACTCACATTTACATTTACATTAACATATACATATACATATAATAAATACATACAAGACCAATTCGCATCTGACGGCAGGATTAAATTCATAATATGCACAAAAAATTACATATTCTGTTTGTTTTAACACATTCATAAAGTTTAAAGTTCTCCGATATTATTGTTGTTTGTTATTCATTACTTCATTTTGTTTGTTTGTTTGTTAGCTGCCTAAACTAATGTTAATTACTAATATGTTTGTTTTCCTTTGCATCGATTTCACTGGTGTTTGTTGGTTTGCAATAATTGTTATTAATCAATTTATAGATCTATAAGCGATATTATAGTCCTTGAATGGCATATTTCCGGCTGTTCGTCCGAGGGTCATCAAAGGTCATTGTCGAACATTTGCAATGAACGTGTTACCAAATCATCCTTCAGGCAGGCTTCCAGAAATTCCTCTATCGTAATGATGCCATCCTGATTTAAGTCCAATTTGCGAAAGACTCGATCAACCTGCGAATGAAATGTGTATAGATATTCATTATTATTATATCCTCGGTTTATTTCTGACTTATTAATAAGGCTGGGGTAAAACCTTCGTCATTAAATAAAATTTCCGCTGCAGTTTCCGTATATAGACGCGCACACACACACTCGAACACAAAGCTTCCGTTGTGCATTGCCAATGCATTTGCAGTTCCCACTTGTGTATGGGTTTGCACAATTATAATTACTCATACGCAGTGTATGTCCATGTCACGTCAACGGATGCTCTTGCATAAAGAGCGAAAAGAAGGAAGGAAGCATTGAGCCTAGAACGTGATGCCATGTCTAGATAAAGATGTTGCTTGGTTCTAATGAAGCTCTTTTGTGTGGAGCAGAGCTTATCAATGAATTCAAGGCCCAATCAACTGGGTTGAAAATGATTTTAATTATTTCAAAAACATTTCAAAATCTTCTCACCTGATCCCTCGCCTTGCGATCTTCTTCAGGTTGATGCGGCCTTCTGCCCATAAGCTCGTGTATGGCCAAAACAATTTCGCTCAGTTCGCCGCGACTGATGCGACCATCGCCATTTAAGTCGTACAATTTGAAGGTCCAGCGTAGACGCTCATAAACTGAGCCGCGTAGCAGTGTGGACAAGGTGACCAGTAAATCCTAATATAAGCGTAGGCAAATGTTAATAAATCCATCCAAATATGGTGTGATATGATAAGAGTAATTACCCGAAAACTAATGGCGCCATTGCAATTAACATCGAACGCTTTGAACACATAATGAGCATATAAACTGGAATCTATGCGAATGGGAAAAGAAATATATGTGGATTAGGTTATGCAAACATTGTTGGCCTTTTCTTTTTTTGGGGGTGCAGCTGCAAAACCAAATATTCGTTTAAGTGGCGCGTTATGACGCACACACGCCCAAGGATTCACAAATACTTACTGCCATGGGGAAAGAATTTGGCGTAAATATCCTTAAAACAATCCTCGTGCACCACACCCTCGGGACATTCCTGCGAAAGCAAAGACAGAAATCGCCATGAATATGTGTGTTGGAACAGAAAGCAAATGGAACGAAAGTGTATATGAAATATTGGCCAACTCACGGCAAGGAAGACACTGGGTGATAAATTTTAAGAAATTTATTTACTTCTAAATCTAAAGTAAAGGTACGAGTATAACCTTTTGTGGGAACTATTGATAGCGAAAAGAAATATTGCTCAGAAATTCGTAATGAAATAATAACATCTAATAATATTTATAGCTATACCGTAGTATTAAACTAAATACACAATGCAATAGACCCGCTAAATCTAAAAGCTACTATTGGGCGTATTCAGCAGATAAATCCGATTTACAATTTCTGATTTATGATTGCCGATTTTACCTGCTGAATACAGTGATTGCCGATTGCGATTGATAAATTTGACGAACATGATTGCTGAGGTGGAATCATATAAAATGTATAATTGGTGAGACCGTTTACCGATTGCACGGCCAACTGTTAACCCCAAAACTAAAAATAAACTGACAGCTCTCGAAAATTGTACATAAAATGAGTTGCATTTAATTGGGACGGTCTTTTGTGAGGATGAATTTAACATGGGTATAGTTGGTGATCTGGTCAATGAGCAACCCATTCGTAGCCGCTATTGGGGCAATCGAAAAATCAAAAGGAATCGCAATCGCTCTAAATCATTCTACGAGGACACAGTTCCCAGGTAGAGAATGGACCAATTCAAGACGCATTTTAGGATGTCATGCACAACTTTTAAGGTTCATATATAAAATATGATTTATGCATGATAATGGAATTCTGTTAACTTTGCGTTTTCCAGGAACTTCTTGGTGTAACAGCAAATGCAACGGCACTAACAGAGAATGAAACAATTGCAAATGTATGTTTTTCAAAGAAGATGCTATTTTCAATTTGGCTGCTAAGTAAGCAGGAATCTTTCTCGTCTGTTGGCGATCGATTCGATATTCCAACAAGTTTAGGCCACCAAATATTTTACAACATAACAGGGACTCTATCGAGGCTAATTTCTACATATGTGAATTGGCCAAATGACTCCCAGCAAGTTTTACTGTACAAATATTTAAACAAAAATCGCGTGAAGTTCTAAGAGCGATTGAGGCAATTGATGGGTGCCATATATCTATTGAGCAACCTGAAGGAAACGCCGCAGATTACTACAACAAAAAGCAAGGTCAATCGGTCATTCTTCAAGACGTATGTTCCAAAGTTCTGCCTGTTGTCCTTAATATAAGTCCAAGAGGAGCCTTACAGCGCTAGGACTCCACTTGAATGTATTTTTGACCAAATATATTAAAGCCAGAAAATAACCTAAACTTAACCTAAATGACAATGATTGCTAAGTTTGGATTGTTCTCTAAGTTCGCCAAGCACCCTCCCGGTTGGGGGTTAAAGAGTCTGTTACTGTCGAGCTTGACGGACTTTCTGACTAGATTTATTTTAAATTTTACTAAAATATGTGAAGTTGCTTTACGCGGGCTAAGAAATCATCTTAGACCCATGGTTTCTCGGTGAAAGTTTCTTAGAATTGTCCCTAGTTTTTGATTTTGCTATACGCTTTGTTGGTTTTTTTCCTCCCATACAAATCGACCCCCCTAATGTATATCCTTTAATATGGAAAAAAATTCGAATTTTTTAGGCTTTATGTATTTTTGGTCATGAAGACGAAATTTTTTTTTAAGTATTCAGGACAGTTTTGTAGATTAGTTCAAGATCTACAACTTTGCCGAAGACATACAAGCCAAGTTCTGAATGGTTTTAGAGATATGAGCGATACAATCAATCCCTTTGTCAGAAAGGCGAACTTTAGCCCAAAAATTCAAATGTCCATAAAAAAAAATGCTGACAAATCCGACCAAATCCAGCTAGTGCTTTTCCTTATACAAGTAGCTTTCAGATTTAGCTGGTCTGAATGTCATCAAAGTTTTAGTGTTAGTGTTTAGTGTTAGTTAACAAAGAGGCAGAGTTTTAAGACTGCTGCAAAACAACACCACTGACACATATTTGCCATGCCATTTTTTTTAATTTTGATGCGGCTCTAGGAGTAAAGCCTTAACAATATTAATGACATGATGAAGAATGGCATTGAAACAGAGAACTTAGAACTCGAATTATCCATTCGACACGGTTGGATACGGTTTTTAAGTACTTCTTGCATTGGTCTCTGACTTTGTTAATAAAAAATGGCAAGAAGATCAGTTGTAGAAAAACCAGTTGTTCGGACGACAAAGAGTAGAATTCAAAATGCTGCGCGTGCTGTTCTTAGATCCTTTTTTAAAAATTCACAGAAAGAAAATGAAAAGATATTTTCCAAATCGGTTTTTTTTATTTAAAAGTTAATGAATGAATAAAAAATACAAATTTTTTTGTTTTAAAATTGTGACGTCGGCTGAAAAGTTTTTGGTCTGCGAAAAGTTGCTTGACAAAAAAGTGCACCCATGGCGACCGTGATTGGGTCACTCCGTTATCCGAATTGAAAAAGGAAAAAAAATCTGGTTTAGTATCGATGTAATTCTAGCCTGAACCTCAGATTTGGAAAAAAGTTAATTTTTGACAAAATGGTGGCACTTTGAAAATTACAAATTATTTTTTGGTATTTTTTTTGTAGTAAAAAAAAAAAAATACTAAATATAAGCACGCACCTAAAATATAAGCAAAGACCTATCTTATTTACCTGGTCAAATTTATTTTTCATAAAACGTTTTTGTACCGTTCTCAATGAATCCACGAGATATTCTTTGAGAGATATATTTGGGAGAATATATGGGAGGGAAGAATGTAAGAAATGGAATGGAGAATCACCCCAAAAAGAGCGGCGCAGGCGCAGATGCACCACAGATGAAGACTAAAAGAAACCACTGCTGTATTTAGCAAAAACATGAAGAGGGAAAGGAAGAAGCTGTGGAAGAATTGGAAGAGGAGGAAGGAATGGAAGGATTGGGAGAGTAAGCGGTGAATGGGGTGGATAAGGAGGAAGGAGAAGGTTAAGCCTCTGTGGTGTGTATGTTAAAATATATATTTGTTTGTCAACCATCTCATCTTGTTGAGCATTGCACTATGGACGACCACTTCTCTTGGCCAAAACCTCATTTTTAAAAGTTAAAAAAATAACGCACTTTGGATCGATATGCATCAGAAAAAGACTGACCATCTCAGTTGCGTACCAGAAATTTGAAACGTTGTTAAAAAAAAAAAATGGCAAGATCGTGACGAAGCTCACACACCACTTATCTTTGTCTATTCTTTCGGGAAGAAGAAATTATTTAAAGTATTTGTGGTTTTTATCGGGTCTATAAATATTTATTGTTTTTTCCTTTCGTTTTGAACACTGTTTGGTTGGAACAATTTTGACTTCAGTAGAGTATGCCACAAGGTCTACCAGCCAGATCGCCAATGTCATACTACACTCGAAAAATTTGGTAGATAAATTGATATTAGATAAGTATGCAGAGTACTTAGTGTATATAGTCTGGTCAGTCGTTGTTGTCGTCCGTTGGTTTAAGAAGATGAGGTTGATACAGGAGGCTTACTTCAGTGCGGGCCGTCGATGAAAAGTCATACGGTTATGGATTGAAGGCGGGATCATGTAGCCGGGGTCTTTATCGTCCCCCAAAGGTTGGTGATGGTTGAAGCGACCTCTGCGGGTTTTGCTATTTGTTTTTGTGGGCTTCCCTTTGCCTCGGTTAGGTTTAAAAAGTTAACAATAAAGTTGGGTTAAAAAAATAGTTTCTTGTGTCAAAGAAGTTGCGTGTTAAGGTGAGATTCATTCCTCGAGACGGACTGTTTTTGTTCATTACTTTCCTCTTCGTAGAAGTTTTTGCTTCACCCGTTGAAGGCTTTGTCGATCAGGTTCACAGGCGTGTGCGTAAAGACACGACTGAACCAGAATCGGTAGTGTTTCGCGTTCGGATGCGAAAGTCTGTGCTAGACGTCGCATGCTGGCGACACTCGTGTTAGTTACACGACTATGAGCGCAGGCACGTTTGTTCCAGATCTTGTAGATGCCTCAAGCTGGCAGAAAATGCCAAACAAAGAGAGTCTCGAGAATTAGCTGATCGTTTGTGACTAGTGGTGGCATAGTCGCCACAAATCAGCTGTTAAACCTAGCGGTTATTATTAAACAGCACATGTATTAAAAAAGTGTCAATTTGATAACAATTTAAAATCATTTTAAAGTGATAAAAAAAAAAACAACTTTTAAACAAAGTTTTGTAATGAATTCTAATCAGTGGGGTTTGTACTACGTTTTTCGTAATGCGAACTATTTTTATGAGTTGTGCTGTCTTCGAAATTTTACGTGAAAGTGAGTCGTTCAACATGTGTCGATTTGTGATGAAACTTTGAAAAGGTATATAAAATGATTCCGGCCTATTCCGGCCGTGATTGCAAAAAAAATTTCTTCAAATTCTTCGGACTTCTTTTGTGAAAAGCGAAATGTACGCCAGCAAACCTCAGACCATTGACGAGCTCAAGGCAAAAATTCGTGCCCAAATCAGTGTAAAAAGTAAAACGAAATGCTTTTCAAACGATACATTTTTTTTTCCAATAATGGCGACCTAATTGATATTGTATGCAAAACGAAGCTATTCTATAATTTCGAACTGTCATA
Source organism: Lordiphosa collinella (assembly GCA_018904265.1). NCBI lineage: Eukaryota > Metazoa > Arthropoda > Insecta > Diptera > Drosophilidae > Lordiphosa > Lordiphosa collinella. The sequence goes on along the minus strand of JAEIFV010000635.1, from coordinate 90,553 downwards.
AATGATTGCGCACACTGCAAGGGATCGATTCCTTTAACGGAATAGGTGTAAAGTGTACTGTGCCGTTTGCATTTGGAATTAAACTGTAGATCGCGTCCTCGTCTTGCTAAATCTAAGAGCGTGGTTGGTAGTGGGCGTAAACCGAAATAATTATTTACTTTATCGATACTTTAATCAAAGCGGAAACTACCGAAGAGTAATAAAGCAACTACCAATAAAAGAAAATTTATCAAAAGGAACCAACTATCCCATTGACAACTTAAATCAAATCATTACAAAGCTTCCCATCATCTCTTGGTGTTGACCCACATTTTGTAGCTTTCCAGTTGAAAGCATTTCCCTTTCTGTGCTTGTATGTGTGAGTGCGCCTGGACATGAACAAACAGTCGGTCGCACCCACTAGTGACCTCTTCACACACACACACACACAGACGCTACCGTCTTTGTGCAATGAAATTCAAAACGTGTGTGCAATAAATTGGCTGTCATTTTTCGCGCTTGCCTCGTCTTTGTCCTTACTTTTGGGGCCAAATGAAAGAGTTTCTGCCACAGTCTTTTATGTTGCTCTTACCGTTTTAAATCCTCGGTACATGACGCGGATTTCCTGTTTGGTGAATTTGGTTTGGCGGCACAGATCTTCAAGGGCAACAGGTATGGGTTTAGGCACGCGTGTGTGTTCCAACTCATAGACCACCTCCTCGATGGGACTTTCAGGTGGTGAGGCCATGGTTGTTGTTGTTGTTAATTATTTGTTCTTAAGTTGTTGTTGTTGTTGATTAAAATTAATTTGTTGTTTTAGTGGTGGTTTTTGTTGTAAGCTTAATATCAATTTCCATTTGGGCTAAGAACTCATTATTTAAATTCGCTGGCAGAAAACGTTTGGATATTCAATTTCTATGTCCTTTTTGCTTCTATCCTTTTCGGCGGTTTCGGTTTTTTATTTTTTGGCTACGGTTTCCTTTCACAGCATTTCTGCTGGCTAAGTCGCTAATGAGGCAACCATCGCTGTAAAGATAGAGAAAGAGAGAAGGCGATAGTGAGATTATGAGCTACAAAATTACATAAATCAGTGAAGAAGATGCCAGGCAAGGACGCAGCTCATCATTTGCCTCGCTGTCTGTGTGTTTGTGTGGCCCTTCCAGCTGCCGGAAGTGCAACTCGTAGTTACCTAGAGCTATGTAGAAAACTTGGCTGCAGTCAGGACTTGCCGGCGGCAACATGCAAATGAGGATTATTATTGCGTACCATAAATCACAGGGAATTGAGTTATGCGCGCGCCTTGGCGTATGCAGCATTTATTTTCACACTTTTTATGTGGCTGAAGTGAGTGGGTGGGGTGGGTGGGTGGTGCAGATGTCGAGAGTTGCCGTTTGTTTAGTCAGATGAAATTAATGAGCACTTCGTATGCAGATGATTTGGTTGTTGTGGGTTGGTTTTTGCAGCAGACTGCAAGTTTTCGCATAGTTGATGGTTGTTTGACAACTACTTGAAATATCGATATTCGTTTCGAAAATTTCTGAATATTTTCTATACCGTAATGAGTCAGCACAAAAGTAGTTAGATTGAAGTCAGTCATATCACAATGGGCCAAAAGGCCTCTGGGTGAACTCGGCCTTTGCCGAGCAGCCTATTAGACCTAAGTCAGTCATAACTTAGATCAGTACCAAAATATAACAAAAACTTTATAGAACAAGTGAGTGTGCTGAAGTCGAGTACCCAGACTACAAAATACCCAGATCCCTTGATTTTGTTTGTGTTTTGACAGCTGACGATGCTGTACCCATCGCTTTATAGAGCAAAATTGTTTCACGTGTAACTTTGGTATTTTTCCGATCTCATTGAACTTCTCAGAATAGATAGAAATACGGCCCTTCTTGATATATATTAAGTCACGAGTGTGCGGACTAACTCCTCACAAGCCAGTGACTATAGGGTAGCCACGGCGAATTGGGAAAAGCTCTCTCTCGTAGTGGAAAGAGCGATCTGTGGAGAGTTGGAGAGCAAGGGCCGTGGCCTGAGATGCAAAGGCTCTGCTTCAACTAAACATAAAGCTGGAGAACGACGACAAGCTGTGATTGGCGGAGAGGCGCAGGCTAACGGGATCGAAAGTTACAGACGGTAGCGAGCAAAGTTACTTAGCAAGGTAGCCGCAAACGCTCTCTCGCCCTCTTTGCTCGCCGTTTAGGTGTCAGTCAGTGAACAACAGTCGTGAGCGAAGCATCTTCGCGGACGATTTTTTTGTGTTCTGCCTCTTAATTTTGTTTGACAACAGCGCTCTCTCGCTCATTTTGACATTTATAAAAGACCTTGTTAAGTATACCTTGGCCGCAGCCAAAGGCCTCGATGCAGTAGCAGCAGCGAAACAGGCACCGTTTGAGACTTGGACCGGGATCTGCAATCACACAGGCCCTGCTTGGAGCAGCGGAACGGGTCCAGCGTGGCAGTATAAAAGCAGAGGTCCGCCTTCGTCGTGCTAATCGCCTCGACCCCGCAGGACTTTCGCCTACACTGCTACGTTGCCTCCTTGCAAATTAGCGTCAGCTCGCCTTCCCGCAAGTTTTACGTCACTCTGCCTTCTCGGTTACCGTTCGCTCGCACTTATGTTCACAATGATTACTGCCGCTCCGCGCACTCGTAATTCTCCGACTGACCCGTCTTCTAGGCAGCCGCTCTTCTTATAGCTGCTCCGCAGGCCCCGTTTCGCTGCTCCAGGCAGGGCCTGTGTGATCCCAGACACCGTTATGTGTTTCAAACGGGGCCTGCCTGGCTTCATTTGCATCTGCTGCTGTCTCTCGACCGGGGCCTTCTGCAGCTGCTGCTCCATCGAGGCCTTTCGCTGCTGTCGCTGTAACGCGTCTTCCGCTGCTTTCGTGCTGCCTAGCAACACAAACTGTCTGCTCGCAGCCGTCGAGAACATTCTGTCCCGTTGGTTTTGCGCCTCTCAGCCAATCCCCGCTCGCCGCCGTCCTCCAGCTACGGTTCCGTTAGAAGCAAGGCCTTTGCCTCTCAGGCCACGGCCCTTGCTCTCCAACTCTCCACAGATCGCTCTCTCGCTCTTTCACTATGAGAGCAAGCTTTCCCCAACTCGCCGTGCTACCCTGTAATTACCGGCTTGTGAGGAGTTACTCCTCACAACATCTATTTCTAACTAAGGGGTTCCAGGAAGCAGTTCAGTGTCACTAAAAGTAAATACATCATAAACACAATAAGATAAAAATGGCTTGCCAAGTTCACACAGACCCTAAGGGCCAATGCCGAGCTTCTCTCAATCTCTTGGCTTATAAGCTTCTAACTTTCGCGCAAAAGAAAGGGACCTACAGTTTAAGGGGGTCTTCTCATTGAGCAACTTTTTTTTTCGACTTTTTTTTTTGCATTTATTTATAGCTTGGATATTCAAAAATATCCCCCCAAAAGGATTTTCGAAAACTCGAATTAGTTTAGGAGATATAGTCCTTTTAGTGACCCAATGTGACCTAAATTCCCAAGCAACTGCAAACTTAAAGCGCGTTTATCTCGAAACCTCGTTTTTCGAACTGGCGGCCATGATATCTCCAGTTCAACTGAACCGATTTTCATGAAACAAAGTGGAATCGACGCAGAATTGTCACCCTTCTCGGGTGAACCTCGACCATAATTTTAAAAAATTTTTTACTATTTTTTTTTTACACTAAACTACAAAAAAAAGCCCGAAATTGAAATTTTTTTTTGAATGGCCGCCATTTTGTCAGAAAAAATCACAAAATTAAGTTTGAGGTTCACCCGAGAATTACATCTATACTGATTATAACCCCGTTTTTTTTTCATTTCGGACGCTCCGGAGACCCGGAATCGTGGCCGCCGTGACGACACCTTTTTTTTCACCACCAACTTTGAAGTCTCATTACTTTTTGAACAGCCCTCGTATCGAGGCAAAAAAATTTTTTTATTTACTTTGAACCTTTTGTAATACAATAAATAAAAAAGTTTTCAATTATTCTTTGCGTTTTCAAATAAGAATTTTTTTAAAAAGGGTCCAAAAAACGGGTTTTGAATGAGAAGACCCCCTTAACGCCGAATCCGAACGGAAGTTCGAGAATGGCTAATTACTAAGTATAAAGCTGGCGCCAACAGCAGAGAGGGGTGACCGGGTGTAAAGTTTATTCAAAGAAAAAACTTCTCATTAGGTGTTCCGAGGCGGGATGGAACCCACGACCTCTTGCACAGCACAATAAAGCAATGTTTAAATAAGAGTATGATTAAAACGAGCCATTTTATAGATTGATATAATTTGGTGTTTGGTTCACAGTTTTGGATCTTCAAATAATTCTACCGTCCCGCCTATTACAACAGCTATTCTAAGTAATTTCTCATAGATATCTGATCCACTGTTGACAATTTCAGTTAGCAAAAAGGCGGGGATTGGCTTGGCGTGCTTTCGGTTTTCCCTCTAATTTTTTATTCGAGGTTCGAGTAGCATTGCATGTCTGCATGCAAGCCAGGATAGTGCCAGTTTAAATCATTCCAAGTTCCAACTTCGGCTTCGTCCAGCTTTGTCCTTCAAGTTGGCTGCAGGTACTTTTCTTGTCGTTTGTTATTTAGAAGTTAAGAGCCTGACATGCATACCAACGCCAACCACAAGCTACAGACAAACACAATTAGACAAATGAATAAACATACAAAACTTGGCATTGCCGCTGCCGCAATTTGCATGTGGGAGGAAGGAAATTTCCATTTCCCACTTAAAGTGCATTTCGGTGTGGAAATATTTGTCAGAGCTCTTTGCCTGTCAATTGGCTAATAAAGATTTGTGCATTACAAACCTTAACTCTTTTGACCTGATTTAATATTTAATTAGCTTTAACCCCCCGCCCCAAGTAAGAATTCTGTGGGTGTTGGTGCGCCTGCTGGCGGAAGCACATGTCGTATACGTGATATTTGACAAACATGTTACATGCACACAACGAGTTGGCATTTGCAAACAGGCAAGCGGCCAAACTGCATTTGAAAGTTAAATAGGTTTGGGTGTGGAGTGGGAATGGGGAATGGAAATGCACCACGGGGGCGTTCGACATGGCTTCCGCAGTTTAAGCGGTATAAAAATGCTGTAAAATGCAGGCGGGGATAGAGTCATGAAATAAGTTGGTTTTGGCAAGCTGCTGCCAGGGCAGAAAGAAAAAATGACATTGTATTCACGTTTTATGCGGAATTTCAAAGCGCCCTTACACTAAATGAGGGGTGCTATTTATGTTAATCGAGGCGTGCACATAACTGTAATGTTATATTTGAAGAGGACTGACTAAGCACACGGAATGCAATGAGTTTTTCAGTCAATTTAATCGAAGGAGCGTTTCTATATTAAATGTGGAAATATGGAGTAAAGCTCGGTTGTCTGTGTTTGTCAGTCGAAATCTAAAAGTGAGTTGTCAAAATTGATCACTTTGAAATGTCAATACTATCAGCCAGATTCCTTCTGCAACATTCTCATGCAACTTACCAACTGTCATCTGTAAATAAGCAACTGACAAAGTTGCGTCATTTTGTTTGTGTTTGACAGATATTAAAAGCAAAGAGCCTCAAGAATTTCGTTGAAAATAGAAAATCATCGAAACTAAGCATTGGTTTATCAAATGCATTGTCTTAGCTTCGCTAGAGTTATTTATCTTAAATCAAATTTAAAAAGTCTTCAAAATTGCTGTCCCTCTTAGCTTCGGCACTGCATTTAACATTTTCTTTTGAATTTATGTTTTGGCTTATCTGCTTTTATTTTGGCCTTAAACTTTTACTCTGACAAATTGCAAGAGCACTTCAATATTTATCAGCGAAAATTCCAAAAGTTTTTAGTTTTTCCCTTTTGCATTTTATTTGCTCAGTCACTCTTACACTGGCGACACACGCACACACAGAAGTCCTGCTATCAAAAACTCAGCTCTAGCGCTTCCATTTCCGATGTCATGGCTATTTTTCAGTTGGAATTGATTAAGCCCTACACTAGACCGAAAAAAGAGGTCACAGCGGAAATAGCTTTGACAGTCTTAATCCAAGCGAAAATATTCTTCACAGCTTTCTCCAATTTGCTGCATTAATTTCCGTTTTTGCATTCAAACGTCCTTAAATTTTTGTCAAGAGTCACACCCAAAGGGGCTTAACAGGCTTTCCAGGTGCAACTATTGTATATTTGGAATGAATAAATCATGAATGCTGAGAAAGGTCAGGCAAATGCCTGCCAGCTGCATAAAATAGTCATAAACAAATATTATAAAATATATAAATCAAGGCTGCTTGCAAAGCCATGAAGCATTTTCGACTCTTAAAAATTTAAATTTTAATTTGGCTCAGCTCAATTATAAACATATGAATCAATAAATAATTACAAGTGTCTGCCTTAAAACCGTAAGTTATACTCAAACAATTTTCCAAGCCTTGCATCGCTCTTGCGTTTCAGAGTTTAGGTCCTTGGTACGAGTACTTCGCAGTTTGTTAAAATAATGATTTATAAAGTGAATATAAGACTTTTCGCACTCTTCGAAAAAGAATTCCTAGAAATCATTTGAATAGCACTTGTTTATAAATGAACATACAACCCTCGCAGACGTTACAAAATATGATTTCACTTGAACGGGTCGCGTTTAGGTAGATGACTAGAAGTCCCCGTCTCACACGCCTGCATACATATGGTGCGAAGCGACCACAAGCAAGGATTGATAATTTGTTATCAGCTCACGATAATTTGTAGAAAAGTAAATTGATGCGCAAGAAAGAGAGGTAACATAAGTACATAAGATATACATAAGAAATAAATGAGGTTCATATGTTGAACAAGGACAAGAAGAATTATAAATATAAATGTAAAGACAGTTGTCTCATATCCTAATACATAAGTTAGACTATAAAAGCAGCGACTAAAATGAATAAAGATCAGTTCCTAATAAGTACGCGATTGTGTTCTTACTTAGGGACTCGACAATTGTGCGAACGTTTCAATAGATTGTTGAGCTGTACCATCTGCTCTTCAGTTTATAGAATATGTTGCACAGCACTAAAATGGAGAAGTAAAGGGTGATTTTTTAGTTATTATCTTTTTGCTTTTATGACTGTTTTAATGGCCTTTATACTGTTAACTTGCAGTTTTTACTGGCTCGAGGTCTTGCTATGCTATTGACATAACTTTAAACAGAGGCACACAACACAACAAATTGGCTTCAGGTTGATCGGACGCGTTTCATGAGGGACCAAATCCTCACTCATCAGCGATCTTTTATATTTATATTTATTTATTTCGCCAAAGGATAACCTTAAACTTAGAACTAACAGTAACAATTTAACTACAAGAAGAAGTCCCTAAGAAGTCGTTTAATAATAATATTGTCGATGCTAAAGTCAAACCGCATGCTAACTGGGAGACGATTGTACATCAACAGGGCTCTACATATCGGCTCATTATTGGCATAATTGGCCCTATGAGTTGCTACTCTGAAGGGGACCAAGTCACGCAAAGATCTGGGAGGAACATTGAAAGGAATCTTGTCCAATGTCTGAATGTCTGTCCAAACAGCAGTCTCTCCATGCCCGCGACGGCAAAACTGTTTGGGAATTCCAAAGACAGCTTGCGTGCAAAAACACCAGAAAGACAGCTTAAGACAGCCATTCCCCTTTGTAAGTGTGTGGCCTCCGTTTTATCTTTTTGGCGACACTGGTTTAAACAGCACGTTTCGTGTTTTGTTTCACTGTCAAACATCTTCAGTTTGGTCTATAATTTAACCATGAATCGTCTTACCAACGAACAACGCTTGCAAATTATTGAATTTTATTATCAAAAAGCGTGCTCTGTTAAGAAAGTTCATCGCGCGCTTCTTCCATTTTATGGTCAGTTTAATCGACCCACTGAAGCGGCTATTCGGGCTATTGTGACCAAATTTCGCACCAAATTTACATTGTTGGACATTAAACCACCAACACGCTTACGTAGAGTGCGAACTGAAGAAAATATCGCAGCTGTATCGGCCAGTATTAATGATGACCATCAATTATCGATTCGTCGCCGTTCGCAGCAATTGGGCCTATTTTACTCAACAACGTGGAAAATTTTGCGGAAGGATTTAGGCGTGAAGCCTTTCAAAATACAGCTGGTGCAAGAATTGAATCCGAACGACCTACCGCAACGTAGAATTTTTGGTGAATGGGCTCTTGGAAAGTTGACCGAAGATCCACTTTTTTACCGAAAAATTGTGTTCAGCGACGAAGCTCATTTTTGGCTCAATGGGTACGTAAATAAGCAGAATTGTCGATTTTGGAGTGAATATCAGCCAGAAGCATTGCAAGAGCTACCAATGCATCCAGAAAAAGTCACAGTTAGGTGCGGTTTATGGGCTGGTGGCATCATTGGACCGTATTTCTTCAAAGATGATGCGAATCGTAACGTAACTGTGAATGGTGAGCGCTACCATGAGATGATATCCAACTTTTTTTGCCCAAAATGCAAGAGCTTGACTTGCATGACATGTAGTTTCAACAAGACGGTGCCACATGCCACACAGCACGCGCAACAATGGACTTATTGAGAGGCGAGTTCGGGGAACATTTTATTTCAATTTCGGGACCGGTCAATTGGCCGCCTAGATCGTGAGATTTAACGCCCTTAGACTATTTTTTGTGGGGCTATGTTAAAGCTCATGTCTATACAGACAAGCCCGCTTCAATTGACGCATTGGAAGACAACATTGATGCATTCATTCGTGAGATACCGGCCGAAATGTTGGAAAGAGTATGCCAAAATTGGACTAAGCGGATGGACCATTTGAGGCGCAGTCACGGTCAACATTTGCATGAAATAATCTTCAAACATTAATTTATATGGACCGTACTATCGATTCAAATAAAGATTTCATGCATTTTTCTGAATTTTATGTGTTTTTTTTTTTTAAACTTTCCTATAGCTCTTAAAAAATTAAAAAATATAAAGCGAATTGTTAAAACCATAGTGTGATGGGGGTGTTGTAATAAGTCCACACTAAATTCTTTTATCTGAAAATCTTATTTTTATACCCTTGCAGAGGATTACTGATTTATGAATGCGATTACTGATTTATGAATGCCGATTTTAAGTGATGAATACATTGATTGCAGATTCATGATTCATGACTGCCGGCCGTATCGGATGACTATAGCATACAGCTGTCATAAGAACGATCGGTCGAAATGGAATCACATCCAAATTTCGTAATTGTTAGATTGTTATGTATTTCCATGGTTCCACTATGTTTGTTCGAAATCGGACATCTATATAGTATTGCTCCCTTAGAAAAGTAAGGTCTGAATAGTAATTTTACAGCTCTGCTCCACTGACACATATATGTACATTTCAAATTGTTGATTCCACAGAAAATGTTCATTCTAGACCGCTATGTAAATGGAAATAACAGCAGACGCTTGTTGACGATTTCAGTTTAAACACTCAATTGAAGATTAAAGAATAACAATACCATAACTTTTCCGTATTTTTTTAGGTATAATAATAGCATCGATTTTCCTAAAACTTAAGAAAAGTTTTGTAGAATTTCTTGGGAATTTAGCTAATATTTCAGTTAATTTGCTCACAGTAAAAGTTAATTAGATCAGATTGCATCGATTCAGCCACTTTTGGTTTGTAAATTAAGGGGGTCTTCTCATTCAAAACCCGTTTTTTTGGACCCTTTTTAAAAAAAATTCTTATTTGAAAACGCAAAGAATAATTGAAAACTTTTTTTATTTATTGTATTACAAAAGGTTCAAAGTAAATAAAAAAATTTTTTTGCCTCGATACGAGGGCTGTTCAAAAGGTAATGAGACTTCAAAGTTGGTGGTGAAAAAAAAAGGTGTCGTCACGGCGGCCACGATTCCGGGTCTCCGGAGCGTCCGAAATGAAAAAAAAACGGGGTTATAATCAGTATAGATGTAATTCTCGGGTGAACCTCAAACTTAATTTTGTGATTTTTTTTGACAAAATGGCGGCCATTCAGAAAAAAATTTCAATTTCGGGCTTTTTTTTGTAATTTAGTGTAAAAAAATATATAATAGTAAAAAATTTTTTAAAATTATGGTCGAGGTTCACCCGAGAATGGTGACAATTCTGCGTCGATTCCACTTTGTTTCATGAAAATCGTTTCAGTTGAACTGGAGATATCATGGCCGCCAGTTCGAAAAACGTGGTTTCGAGATAAACGCGCTTTAAGTTTGCAGTTGCTTGGGAATTTAGGTCACATTGGGTCACTAAAAGGACTATATCTCCTAAACTAATTCGAGTTTTCGAAAATCCTTTTGGGGGGATATTTTTTGAATATCCAAGCTATAAATAAATGCAAACAAAAAAGTCGAAAAAAAAAGTTGCTCAATGAGAAGACCCCCTTAAAGCCAATCACTAGGCACAAAATATTCCACCTAATTTGTTGGCAATTTTAATTGTATTATAAGTACTAAATGGGGAACGTGCCCCTACAATAAAAGTTTCAATTATGTACAATCGATTTTAATTTGCACAGCTCTCCACAAAACCTAATTACACATAATGCATTTCATTGTTGGCGTTCATTTGACACATTGTTAATCAATTAGCTTTAAGCTCTCCTGGCACCGTCACCTGCTTGTCATTATGGTTGCTTTTACCGCTGACGAGTTGCTTATGTGGCTATAATCTGGAATCCCCAGCAGGCGCATGTCAACAACAAATATCACAAAATGGTTTGGCCGCAAACCAAAAAGATACAATTATCCTCACATGCAAATGCAATTCCAAATATCTTCACGTGATATTCTGGCTCAACATTTGTGAGTCTCTTCATTATTTTACCATTCCTCTGGGCGGTGCCAGATTCGTTTTTCTGCTCAACAGGGCTGAAAGCAGATTGAAACGTGTTGAAACCGCTTGAAATCGTATATCATTCGCCTTACGCCACCAACTAAAGTTTTACTTACCAAAAAAAAAAGAGAAAAACGAAATGATTCTAATTGGCGTTGATTTATGGTTTTGTGGTAGGCGCATCAAGATTTACTGGCGACCTTGTGGACGAACCCGCAAAGTCTGCGCAAAATTCAATTGTTGTAATTGCTATGCCATGGAGCACTCATACAGAAAAAAATTACAATTTAATAATACTCTCGGAAACGCAACAAAAGTGCGGTTTTTGCTGCGGTTGCGTGTCGGTTCTGAGAGTGCGAATTGGGGAAGAGGTGGCTGCTATTTAGATAGTTGGTTGGTTGGTTAGTTAGTTGTGTTTCGAGGATGGCACTCCTTGTGTTTGTTTCATGGACATGGCATTAAAACAGCAGGAAATGACAAAAGGCACAGTCATGGAGACATGGAATTACGCAGTGAATGAGCTAAGCCATTAAAGTGCACAGAAAACTGAATATATTTTCATACTTTGTACGCATTAAAATTTGTTCTACCTGTCTTTGCACAAACCTTTTGGGTAAAGTATAAAAACTAACTGCCAGTTAAATTTCGTTGGTCAAGACTGCAAAAGTCGAGCTCTTGGTTTGGCCTACTAAACATTTCTTTGTAGGAAACAGAGAAATACTCTTTCAGAACAGTCAATTGTGAGAATCGATTTTTTTACTTATTCTTAACATCTTTCTAGAATTTTTAATAAAATTCTATTACAATCCTTGGCGTATTCGACTCTTTCAAGTCAATATGGACCAGAAAAAATTGCAAAGGAAAAAAAAAAAAAAAAAGTTTTTTTTTTTAAAAAAAAAAAACCCACTTATTTATTTTTTGGAAAAAAAAAACCAAAAATAGTAATTATATAAACTATATTATTATAAATAATCCCTCCAACCTTTTTTATTCTTAATAAAAATTTTTTCAGAGAGCATAAATGGCGCAGCCGGTAGTGTTTGTGACTGCTGGGGGCGATCAACAGTGGTCCCAAATCCTAAAAAGCTGGATAGCAGAAAAACAAAATGGCGGATCCAGTATGGCGGACCATATCTTCGAAATCGTATTTGTATTGGCTGCAAGTCTGTACTCGGGGGTTCTCCATTCGAATCCATCGTGGCCAGACTCAAAGTCGAAGTGCAGGAACAACAATAACCTGCTTATGTTCGGCTATACCAGTTTGGAGCAGAGCTATAAGACTACTTTTTTTATAAAGATGTCCAATTTCGGAACAATTTTGTGGTACCGACTTCCCATGAAAATATTCATCCGATCCCGAGACTGCAAAGTTTGGTGACGGATAGCTTTAAAACTGGGAGGAGATAGCTAGAAACAGACGCAGGGCTAAATCAACTCAGCTCGGATGCTGATCAAGAATATATATACTTTATAAGGTCGGTGATGCTTCCTTCTATGCGTCTTGCTGAACAAAAACGAACATTCTTGTTTTTTTAACAACGCACTCTGCTCTTGATTGAAGAATGAGCAATCTATGATTTGATTAGCACTTGATTCACGAGTTTTTCTACTTGATTTGAGAATTTTCGTACTTGCTTCCAAGTATTAAAACTCTTGGATCAAGAAAAACGCGATAAAGATTCATACTTGGATCAAGAATTTCGCTCTTGGATCAAGAATTTTCATTCTAATCAAAATTCTGATATAAAATTGGTGGGTGGGGGGCGGTGAGGGTTGGTACCAACCACAGAACGTCAAGGGTGTCACTTTTTGGCACCCGGATCTGCTGTTTGGGTGCTTGTCGCACTCACAAACAACAAGAAAGAATAACACACCCAAACGCGCAAAATCGCTCTCCGTGTTTCGTGTTTTTGCATTTTGTCCTTACTCAAACTAGTAAGCATCGACTCTATTTCACAAGACACCCAAAAATATTACGTAGATGAGTGAACGGCACAATGCACTCAATGCAAATGTACGAACAGCACGATAGATCACAAAAGCAATGCACCAATAATGCACTGGGCGGAACACTCATGTTTTACAGTTATGATTTCGAGTGTCTTCAACTTTTATGCATGTAATGCCTTTGTTGTAAACTTAAAAATTAAATACATAATTACATATGAATATATAACACACAGTAAGTAACTAAACACGTCTTTTTATTTTCATTTCACATGTATGTATGTATATGTGCATATTCAAAAACAAATTGAAGCTAAGCAAAATAACAACAACACATGTCTCTCACATATTGTCTCAAGTGTTGTGCTCTCAATTTCGCTCATTCTTTTGCTTTAGCATTTTTGATCGGCCTCAACTCATGTATACAAGCACAAAAGAGCACAGAAACCGAGTTTGCGATGTACGTTGAGCATGTTCGCAATAATCAGTAAAAGGCAACAAGCCTTTTTTTAGGTGTCGATCACACTCAGTGGCGTGTACCACTCAAAAGGTACACTTATTGGTTAGGGTGTACCTTGCCGTTCTCTGGTACCAACCACACCAACCACCACCTATTCCACTCCATTTATTGTGAATTATTTTTTTTTTTTTATTTACTTTTTTACTTACTTCACTGCGACTCGAACTCGGGACCTCAAAAGACTGCACTCACAGACACCACCGCTTAGACTACAGCTCCACATGTAAATGTCTTAAGCATCGTCCAAATTGATGTTATACACTGACGGGGAGCGCTCTTCACTCGATTGTTTTCCCGCACACTCCTCTCCCAAAAAAAAAAACGAAGCAGTGAGAGCGGGTTCATCGCTATTCTCTCAAATGTGCTTGCTCTCCTTTCCCCCAGTTTCTTCCTCACCCTCCTCGCCTAAAATCACCAAACAGAACGAATTAAGCTCGATACGTATTTCATTTTTTTCAAGACATACAAAATTATAAAATCAAGTCAGATTCTTTAGGAGTCATTTATTTTTAAACGACCCTTTTATCACTCTTCTTTTCGCATTTTATATTTCAGCAAAATTATAAAATCCAGATTTTTAGAGTCATTTATTTTTAAACGACCCTTTTCATTTAGATTTTTCCTATCTAAACAAGTTGTAGTATTTTTTGTTGCCAAAACTGGCGCCTAGAGCAATTACGTTTCGCGTGTCGGAAATGTGTTTAAAAGCATCGCAGTTTTCGACTAATAACAGCTCTGCGGGTCACCAAACAGTTTGTTGATTTAAGATAGCCCCGGCTTTGCCCCAACAAGTCGCAATTCAACTAAAAATTATTGCAAATGGAACTTCTTCCACATGCGACTGCTACATTCTCGGGGGAGTCATTTGTTATTGTTCCTTGGCTTATCTCAAAGCTCCGCTGGGGAAAAGCAAGAAATGTTGCTGCTTGTGCATGGCAACTAAAAAATTTGCACTTAAATTATCCTATCCCAGTTGTGTGTGTGTGTGTGTGAAGAGGAAGGGGTGGAGAAGGTATTTCATTACCAACTACAAAGTGTCACACAAAACTTTTCATCAACACTTTTAGCTTGATTTCCCCAGTGAAGAAACCCAGAGTCAAATGCTAAACGCATTTGTGTGCTTTGAATAAATTTAATTCGAGTTGAGTATAATTAATGTCTTCCGTTTCATATCGCATATCTCATTTTATGGGCAAATTTATATCATTTGGCTGACAGCCAATTACCCGCCTTGAATTTGCTGGCAAACTCTTTTTGGCAGCGCAACAAACTTTAATTATGCGTCATGCTGTCAAATTGACTTATACCAAATTAAGATAAGCAATTTACGAGTTTTCAAAATATTTAATTCGTATATATAAAAACACAAAATGAAACAATATGCAAAACTAGCCAGCAGACGGGCAGATTTTAAATTGCTGGCCATTAAAATGAAATGTTTTATGATTGCATAAAAGCTGTGTATTAAACCAATTTATAAAATAAACAGTAAAATGGAGGAATAAACTAAATTGGATCGAAGTGTATGGTATTCGTGGGTGGTCTAATATGTCATTGGAATAATAAAGAAAGGCATTCTTTTAGAGCAATGCGCATTATTCAATGTTTGTTCATTTTTATTGTGCTCAGACCAAGTAAAATTCCTGTCCAGGACTATCTGACGGAGGGCTTATGCGGTGTGACTGAGTCGTTCTGTGACTGAGCTTAAGCATCTGTTTGAAAAGATGCATTGCTGACTTTTTCCCCCAAGCACGGAAGCCGTACAGAAGGATTGTAAAGTAGCTAACGCTTGTGGCAGCAACTTCACACCGTTCAAATTCTCATGCACCAATTAGTGTGCGATACATTTACTTTGCCATCTCAAGCAATGTTGTCACCACTAACAATATGGCGACCGACACGGAGTGACGCCGACTTGCCACCAAAAAAACATTTCTGTTATTGTTAAACTTTAAAATTAAAATAATAAACGATTAGTGAATAGTAAATAGACTCTAAACATCTTTTCACTAAGCGCTCGACTGGCTATTGAGCTTGTCTATCAGTATATTTTGGACATTTTTCAATACACTTTCTTGGGAACTTGCCGCTCCAATGCAGCGAATCGTCCCTCGATTTGACTGTGAAGCAGCGCGCAAGGAAAAGCGTACCGAATTCCGTTGTTGGAAGAATAAACTTTAGCTAAAAAAACAGAGCATTATGGTATACGCGATCAAATGTTTACCGCAGCATAGCAGTAAGTGTCATTCTTCATAATCTTCAAGATGTGGTTGCAAACCCTATAAACCTGTATTATCTTTGCGAAGTCTTTGGGTTGGCTGTCTTATTTTCGTTTTCGGGGGTAACACAGAAATCTCGTCCAACAACATTCCAACCGAAAAACAATTCTTATGTACCACAGAACCACCTCTCGTATTTTGTTAGAAGATTTTGGCAAAACCACCAATACAAAAACCAACCAAATCGACTTCACGAGCCCTCGCGGTTTAACACTGTTTTTGTAGTTGGACCATAATCTTATACACGCACCTTTTAACTCGAGTTTCGAAAAAGAAAACGAAATCTCTCGAAGTTCTGTGGCAAGATCTCTAGAGATTTCTGTGTCACCCCCGTATAACTTAACACAACCGGTGACCTTTATTAGCTATTGGCGCCAGTTGAACAAGTAAGAAAGTCGGTCAAGCCCTACTGTTATATACTCTGTACCAACTAAAGCGATTGCTCAGCATGGATTCTATCTATGGCTGATGAAAGCCGCTACCAAAAACGAGAAAGAAAGTCGGTCTAGCCTGACTAAACCTTACTCTGTACCTGTGAAGTGCTGCCCATCACCGTTGCGACCGGTGCTGCCCATAATTGTTCGTTTTCCTTATAACTCGAATATCGTTCATCCGATCTTTAAAATTTGAACCTTCTATCTATAAAACTGTGGGAGATATGACGTTTTTTCGATATTGCGAGGGAGGGAGGGGGCGTGGCAAAAATTGAAAATAAACTTGATCTGCCTGCAAGTATTAGAAACATATATTACATACATGTCAAACCTCTATCTCTTAACATCTCTGAGATCTGTTTGGTCAAACGGACAGACAGACAGACGGACGGACAGCCGGACACTTTTGCACTAACTTAATATACTCTGTGTACCTCTGCTTAATTTTTTTTATTTTGTAGATTAATCTTTTAATTTGAGGAAAATGGAGAACTGGGACACTGAAATAAGAATTTGGATTGTCCGCTGCTATCATGCCCTGGAGTCCGTAGTTTTGGTTCAAAGAGAGTATAGGCGCACGTTTGGCGGCGATCCTCTGAGCAGATGGACCATAATGAGACTTGTTAACAATTTTGTCGAGCATGGGACAGTCGAAAGAAGACCTTACCATCGAAACATTACAGTTCGGACGGAAGAAACAATCGCTGCTAAAGCTTCCGCCATACAAAACAATCCAAGAGTTTCGACAAGGAACTTGTCTGCTCAAATGGGTATATGCAGACAGTAATTGCAATCAATTATGCACAATGATTTGAACTTATTCCCATATAAAATTCAAATGGCCAACAAACTGAACGCAGCAGACTTGCCGATTCGCTTGAAATTTTGCCAGAAGATGCTTCAAATGATTGAAGAGGACGAAAACATGTTCAACAGTTCTTTTATGTCTGACAAGCAACATAAACAAACAAAGTTGTCGAATATGGAGTGCTTCTAACCCACAGATACTCCATGAGACGAAATTGCATTCACTTAGTGTCACAGTATGGTGTGCAGTTTCATCACGCTGCACAGTCGGGCCCTACTTCTTCGGAGAAAGCGGTCACACCGTTATTGTTACTGTAAGCCGTTACTTGAGCATGTTGAGAGTGTTTTTCTATCCGAAAGAGAATTCCTTTCAACTCTGTATGGTTTCAGCTTCATGGTGCAACCTCTCACTTAGCCCAGCCTTATATGACAGAATTGCGACGAAAATTTCTCAATAAGCTGATATCCAGAAACTCCACATTCCGATGACCCCCAGGTCGCCTGACCTTACTGCATCTGACTTTTTCTTGCGGGGTTATTGTCTACAAAACAAAACCGACAAATATCAATGAACTAAAGCAATCCATACGAGCAACAATTGCGGCTATTCCTGTCTCAACTCTCCATGCAGCAATGAACAACTTTTTGATTGGATGCCGCACATGCATAAACGAGCTTCTTCTTCTTCTTTGAGCATTTGGTCACAAATTCATCAATCTTCAATGTAGCATACCAGAAATCTTGATAACACAAAACGCTAGTGGTATACCAACTATTAAAGTCTGCTTTTGCAAAGCCAAATAAAACACCCGGAGAAGACCGGATTCCTTTTTTCTACTGCTTACAAATGAATTCAGCCGACTTTTTACATTTAAAATCTTCCCAGCAAGCTTTAAAAGGAGCATTATTTTTCATATTTTTAAAAAAGGCAACTCCAACGAAGCTAACAACTACCGAGAAATCTCCTGCTGGAGAGATGGGTATTCAAACACAAAAAGCTTAGCGAATTTCAGTTTGGATTCAGACGAGACTACTCAACGGTGGATACCATATTCGTACTCACAAACATAGCATCATCAAAAAAAAAACTCTATCTATGTTTTGTGGACTTCAAAGCTGCCTTCGATACCGTCAACAGAAGAAGCCTGATATATAAATTAAACAATATGGTAATAGATATTTAGATATATTGGTTTTTTAGAACCAAAAACAAAGGGAAACCTAAAATCCGATGTAATAAGTTGCACTTCATTCGACTCAATGCTTACCATTTGTTAAGTGGACGAATTGTGTGGCTAGCATTTTCTTTAACGACTACAATACAATTGTATCTATAAAATTTGCAATGTAAACACACTTGAACTATCTTAAATATCTATTTAAGGATTAGGTACACTTGAGGTTAAGAACGTGTGACAAACTATGTGTGGTATAGATTTCAAGTGCAGCCACACTTGAGAAGTCAAGCCAAAACCTCGACTTGACTCAAATTGAGTTAAGAGGCCAATCAGTTCGGCAACAGCACACTCAAACACACATACGGCAAGTCGGAAGCTTACTAACGAGCATATCGCTCTCCCTGCCCAATTGCTACTAGCACAATCACCAATTTCGCCTGGAATTGTTTTCATTAATTTAGCAGCAATTTAGACCCACTAAAAATGCAATAAAATTTCAGTTTTTGTGAGAAAAAAAGCAACACTTTGAAAATATGCAAAAATGTAAAACGAGAAAAAACTTCTCGGACTGCATTTCCGTTTGAAAAGTTTTAGTAACTCCCACGAATAGCACAGTTATTTTGGCACTGACCAAAGAAACTGACTTCATTGTTGGCCAGCAAACTGCCAAAAACAGTTGCAAGGCCCTCCAGAGGGAATACTGAAGCGAGGGCGGGCAAATTTCGTATTCAACTGTGCGAAATGCTCAACAATAAAACGCCATTGAACGACGTCCTAGTGGCGACGTACTCACACACACACACACAAGCACAAATAACCCACCCTCTAGTCTTTATGGCCCCGGCACTTCCGGTTTAGCGATATGCGCCAAGTTTTAGACAATCATTTTCTTTCCAAGAAAAGCAAAAGCCAAAACGCAAATGCTTAGCGAAATTTTGGGCGAGCTATAAATATGCTTAGTTATTTGTGGGAGTGTGAGTGTGTGAAGACCACAAAAGTTTACTGGACAACAATTTTTTTGCTTGAATTGCTTTAATTTATGAGCCGGCTTAATTTATTTCCGTCTTCGTAATTATGTGGCAATATAACAACAACAACACAAACTAATGGAAATTTATAGTACATGTCTTTTTGTAGACATTAAGGACTCGTTGAACTTAATTCTTTGAAAAAGGAACTTAAACTTAGTGTTTTATTTATTTTAACTTTCTAAAAAAGCTTTAAACTAGTAGTAAGGCATTGACTAATGTAATTGAAATGAATTACATCCAAGTAAAGAAGAACAACCGGGGGGTTTAAGTGGTGGATGTCGGGCGGGGCGTTACCGCACTTCAGGAAGTGCGATGGATAGAAAAGGAAAAAAAAAAAAAAACCATGGGAGAACTTAAACAGTGAAAATGATTCGAAGCAAGAGTTTGTGTTGCGGCTTTAAGAGTCAACAAAAGACTGTGCCGCTCTGTCATCAGCTTTACACCAGTTGACAAGCAACTTGCCGCAATCGGACTTAAAATGCAAAATATTTTAATATTAGTCTTATCTGTAACCCGCACGCCCCGACAGAAGACAAGAACGACCTCCGGAAAAAGACGATTTCTATGAGCATCAAGAAGACCTATATGAGCGCTTCCCCGATCACGACATCAACATCGTGCTAGGCGACTATAACGCACAAATCGGGAGAGAAGTTTCTCGCCCGACTATCGCCCGATTTAGCCTGCACGAAGAAACCTCCGAAAATGGAGAGTGGGTAATAGGCTTCGCTTCGGGCCGGAACATGGTCATTAATAGCACCAGATTTGTACACCGCGACGACCACAAGGCGACCTGGAAGTCCCCTGATCGTCAATCAACACGAAACCAGATTGATCACGTTGTGATAGACGGACGGAACTCATCGAGTGTTCTAGACGTACTTGCGCTCCGAGGAGCCAATATTGACTCGGATCACTACCTTGTTGCAGCCAAAGTACGCACACGGCTCAGTGTGGCACATGCCGCACAGTTTAACACACCCTACGTTGAGAAGCTGCAATCACAACGGACATCCCTTCGGATGTACCTACTCAGCAAAACTCACCCAGCTGCTCAGGGAAACCCCACCTGGCCCTTCTGGTGTAGGCGAACAGTGGAAGCATATTTCACACTCTATGAGTACGGCTGCCAAGGAGATTCTCGGATTTGCCGAAAACAGTTATGGTACGATGATGAGTGCCGCCACGCTACTGCAGAGAAAGACGTTGCGTACAGGAGAACTCTGCAGTCTGGAGTAACGCGGGCTGTTAATGAGCGATACCGGAAGAAAAGGAGAGAGGAGAAGCGCCTTTTCAGAAGGAAGAAAAATGAGCAGGAAAGGCGCATGAGGGAGGAAGCCGAAGTGATGTTCGGAAGGAGTGAGATTCGAAAATTCTACCAAAAGATTAGGTTTTAAGCCCAGAGACTCACTATTCAAGGACGAGCACGGAAATCTGGTCAGAAATCCGGAAGTGGCACTAGACAAATGGAGAAACTATTTCTCTAACCTGCTGGGAGGTGATGACAAACACAATGCCGCCTCTGGGGAAGTAGCGACACCACCAATCGATAACATAGAGATAGACCCGCCGGACCATAATGAGGTCTTGTTAGCCATAAAAAGGCTAAAAAATAACAAATCTGCTGGCGCTGATGAGCTGCCCGCTGAATTGTTCAAGGCTGGAGGTGAGGAGCTGGTAACTCCTATGCAGAATATGGTCCGAAGACAGCATGCCCGAAGATTGGAATCTAAGCGTACTTTGTCCAATATTTAAAAAAGGAGACCCTGCGGTTTGCGCCAATTACCGCGGGATCAGTCTCCTTCCCATCGCATATAAGGTTCTATCATGCATCCTATGTGAACGTCTAAAGCCGAGAATAAGTGAACTGATTGAACCTTATCAGTGTGGCTTTAGACCTGGCAAATCCACCACGGACCAGATATTCACATTGCGACAAATCCTGGAGAAGACCCAAGAGAGAAATATCGACACCCACCTCCTTTTTGTTGACTACAAAGCCGCTTTTGACACGCCGATAAGGTCAAAGTTCTTTGAAGCCCTGTCTACCTTTGGTATTCCAGCAAAGTACGTTCGACTTTGCATGATGACGTTGAGAAGCACACAAAGCTCCGTCAAAATAGGAAAAGACCTCTCCGAGCCTTTCGATACCAAAAGAGGTTTTAGGCAGGGTGACACCTTATCGTGTGACTTCTTTAATCTGCTGATGGAGTACATACTGCGCCAGTGCCCAAATGCTAAAAGAACGGGCACCATCTTTACCAGAGATAACATGCTACTTGCATATGCCGATGATATTGACATCATCGGCAAAAGCGAATCTGCGGTAAAACGGGCGTTCTCAGAGATAGAGAAGCAATCAAAACTTATGGGCTTAGCGGTAAATGAGGATAAGACGAAGTACCTTACTATCAACGCGCGCCTTGGACAATCTGTTGCAATGGGAGACAACTTCAAGGTTGTTAATGAATTTGTCTACCGGAACGACGATAACCACGACAACAACACCAGTCTGGAAATCCGAAGAAGAATTACTCTTGCAAACCGATGTTACTACGGGCTCAGTAAGGAGTTCAAGAGCAGAGCCCTCTCTCGGATAACGAAAATTGCGCTATACAAGTCGCTTATCGTCCCAGTCCTGCTAAACGACGCAGAAGCATGGACAATGTCATCAAAGGATGAGGTGGCAATTGGCGTGTTCTAGAGAAAAGTTCTTCGGAGGATTTATGGAACGTTGGCGGCGAATTTCGCATCCGAATGAATCACGAACTGTACGAGCTCTATGGGGACACTAAGCTTGTCCAGCGCATAAAACAACATCGGCTGCGCTGTATAGGACATGTTACACGTATGGATGATAACGCTCCAGCAAAAAGGGTGTACAGTCGGCATGCGAACGAGTTAGAAGGCAAGCCCGGACCGGGTTGACCGAAGCGGAGATGGCGCGACCAGGTGCAGGGAGATATTGCGGAGCTGGGTGTGTCCTCCTGGTGGGATGTCGCTCGGGATAGAGGCAAGTGGCGGGCATTAGTGGTAGCGGCCGAGATCGTACAACGGTTGTGATGATTTTACTACCATCAAATGGCCAAAGAAGAAGAAGAAGATCTTTGTTTACTTTAGTTTCACTTTGACCATTCGCGTGTAACCGTGATAAACATTCGTCAGTGGAATAAGGAAAAATCACTTCTTGAGAATGGACTCTAGAATGTGCCAGTGGAACAAGGATGTATTACATGAAATCCAGCAAGACCGTCTAGATATTTTTAACCAAGCGAACGTTTTAGAAACATTTTCACCCAAAGTCTTTAGATCTAAGCTTGGTTTACTAATATTTAACTAAAGAAAAACTATCACTACGATAGTAGTCAGCCAATACATTAACCAACCAATAGCGACTTCACGAACCCACGCAATAAACTGTTTTTAGTAGTACCATAATCTTATACACACACCTTTCGAACTCGACTTTCGAACTAGACTTTCGAAGAAAACGAAATCTCTCGAAGTTCTGGGACACCGACGGATTTCTCTGGCGATTTGCAAACCAACCGAAGCCAAAATCTCTAGAGATTTGCAGGACACCCCAGTATGTGAGTTCACAGGGAATGAGCCATATCTAGAATTCAAGTTTCTCGAACATCAAATTCATTTTCCACTAGTCTTCCAACATTTGTTCCTATTTCATTCCGCATAACTTAGTTAGCACAATGGTCATTATTATTCGAAATTTCATTATGTTTGGAATTTAAGAGCGACTTCTTTTTTCAAAATTAATTTTATTTCAGTTAATGTTTTCCTTATGTAATTTCGCTGCTTGTTCAGGCAACTAAGTACAGGCAAACTTTTTTGTTTTTATTATGCTTTCGGCATTTTTGTGTGTGTGTGTGTGTATTTTTGTATGTTCATTATCTTCAGCAAGAACAAAAAAAATTTAAATAACAAAAATTTGCCAGAAACAAACTTTGTGCTGAAAATGAAAAACACAGCTACAGTAGCAACAACAACATTTGCAGTAGCTGTGGCAATAAAATGAAACATTCAACTCGCGCAACTCATACAAAAAGGCAGCCCGAAAAAGTATGCTATACAATTTTTTTTTGTTAAATCGCCCAATGACTGTTGAGTTCTTAACTTTGGACTTGGCAGGCCCGGCGCACAGTAATTAATGCTTGTAAGTGCCACTCGTCCTCTGTGTGTGTGTGTGAGTCAGAGTTGCCACATTTTCTGATTTTTTGGTCTCAATTTTTTCCCGGGCCGCTTGTTAATTGCATGTTGCCAACATATGTTTACTTGTAACTGTGGACGTCCCCCTCTCCACCCACATCTCCCTCCACTGGGCAATTAAAAAATGTTACCAAAATCTTTTGTTAGCCAAGGCCGTAGAAAGAAAGACATTTAACTTATTGTACATACCGTAACACATGGCGTATGCGTGTTAAAGCCGACAGGCGTTAACTTTCGGACAACTTTGTTTTTATCAGCTGGCGATAAAAACAAAGCAGAACATTCAGAATGAAAAAAAAACCAATATGTATATGTAAAAGTTTTATAGACACATCTGCGAATGGATATATTTTATGTGCAGAGTTTTTTTTGTATCTTTTTGTTGAAAGTTAAGCGCAGAGTTTCTAGCCGTTGAATATGTTCCAGTAAATAATTGATTTCTTCTCTATTATTTTCCTTTTATTAAATGTCAGACCACTCCCACTCTATGGTACATGTTATATCTACAACTATAGCTTTAATTACCTGTGTATTTTGATAGTCTACGCCCAACGCCTAAGGTGATTAGGCAATTTATAGAAACCACTGAATCATTTGACACCTCACAGTGACAGGCATTTTCCGTTTGCGTGTTTCATAGTTTTTTCCGCTGAAAAATTGTAATTCTTTTTTATAATTAAATTGCATATAAATTAATGAAATTGATTTTGTGGTTGTATATTTTTAGCATTTCTATTTGCAGTTTTACGTTACGCCAGCCATTTCTCCGTAGGCTGTGGCTGTGTGAATGAAACTAGAGCGCACCTTGATGCTATTTTTAAACGCCACGTTTAAAACGAACACAACAACAACAACAGGTTGTCGCTTAGTTTCGCATTAAGTGTTTTCCATCCCGCTGCAGCTGCAGTAGCCGCGTCCTCAGACCAAGTTCTCTTTTTTTTTCTTAGTTCTTGTTAGTTGGCAGCACTTAAAATAGTTGGACCAAATAGCGACAAGTATTATATAAATAGACGACAGTGAGTGGTTCTTTTATTATTATTTGCTCAAATGGAAAAGAGCGAAATGCATAATAAAACTGTCATTCTGTCGTCAGGTAGCTAGTATAACTATATAAAGAAACTGTACAAAAAAAAAGTATCCGAAATAGCTATCTTATGAAACTTATGATCTGCTGCCAGAGCTTTGCGATCAGAGCTAGCAAATAACAATTGACCGTTTTTCGTTGTCCAAAAATAACAGTTATTTACGGACCCTTTTAGCAAATCGCGATACATTTTATACACAAATAAAATTATTATTTGGCTTTACACATCCCAAAGGGCCAAGCCGAGTTTTCTTACACACTTGGCATGTCTGCTTCTAAGTTATACACAAGAGAAAGGAAAATTCAGTTTAACGCGGAATCCAAACGACAAGGTTTGAGTAGCAGGTGAAGGAGACTCATTGTCTATGCGTTCTTTAATGAAAACGACCCCTTGCAACGCAGTCACACAAACTACCCGCTGCACCACAACCAACTACACTTTTATACTCGTATACTGTACCCATTAAAATGGGTAGAAAAGATATCATGTTTCGATATTGCCATTTCCGTTTTTTTGTCCGCATCATATCCGAAAAATCCAGCTCGAAGGACCAAGTTTTGAGTAGGGGGGTAAAAAGTTTCAATATTTGGGGATGTTAACTTAAAACCGGGGTAATTTTAATTTACAGAAATAATGATTGGTGGGAGTTTTTATTTCTTTATTGCAACTTTAATCCAAAAAAGATCCAAAAAGATCCATTTGGACTGGAAATGTCTTTAATATCCTTTTTATACTCTGTATCAGAGGTACTCAGAGTATATTAAGTTTGTCCAAAAGTGTCCGTCTGTCCCTATAAGCAAACAGATCTCAGTGATGGTAAGAGATAGAGGTTGGACAAGTATGGTACAAAAACCTCTTGTACTTGCAGGCAGATCAGGTGACCGTTTCGGTCACTGTTTTGGTCACTGTTTTGGTCACTGTTTCGGGCACTGTTATAGTCACTGTCTTAGTCATTGTTTTGGTCACTGTTCGGGCACTGTTGCGGTCACTGTTTTGTTTACTTTTGAGTCACAGTTTTGGTCACTGCTAGTCTGTAAAAAGGCACTGTTTTAGTCACTGTTTTAGTAGCGCTATTGGTCAGCTGTTTAAATTTTTTTGTATTTTTTGCTCATTTTTTTTTGGTTTTTTTGTTCTTGGTCCTTCAGTATTCCTGACCGGAAATTTCGGCTGCACCTGCCTCTTATACCCCCCCCCTAGTGAGCCTCCAGAGAGCGAACTTGAAGTCCTCATTAGGGGTGGCATCCTCAAGCTGCTTGTCTGTCGCCTCTTTCTTGATTGTGGCCAGGACACACTGGACGTCCCTCTACAAATGGAGCTGCCAGTCAATCCTATCACATATGGAGAGTTGAAAAGTGAAATTGTCTCGCTCAAGCAAGGCTTCTGGAGAAGACGAAGTGGACAACAGAACAATAAAGCTTCTCCCTCACAAGGCGGTATTGTTTCTGCTCCATATTCAATGCAGCCCAACGCCTCATCTACTTTCCCAGTGCATGGAAAAAAGCCAATATCGTGATGCTCCACAAACCTGGGAAGCCCCCAGATGAACTGGACTCGTACAGACCTATAAGCCTCCTCCCAGCGTTTGCTAGAAAGATGCTTATTGAGAAGTATTCTTTAGACCCCAGCAGTCAAAAGGAGGATCCCTAAATTACAGTTCGGCTTTCGACTGGGACACGGAACCCCAGAACAGCTACACAGAGTGGTTAATTTCGTCCTGGAAGGATTCCACGCCAAGGAGTACGTAGTGGCAGCGTGCTTGAATATTCCACAGGCATTTGACCGACTGGCATGATGGCTTACTAGCCAAACTCAAGGGTCATTCCTAACTGACAGGACATTTTGAGTTGTCCAGGATGGCCTTGCATCCCAGAAGAAGAGGACTCGAGCTGGAATACCTCAAGGTAGCGTTCTGGGGCCAACCCTGTACAGCCTGATCACAACAGATATGCCTACTGCTCTGGACATACCCATAGAGGAACCGCAGGACCTCCTAATAGCAACCTTTGCCGATGACACGGCAATCATGGCACGTGACAGATGCGTCTATTCGGCAACAGACGCATTGCAAGAATACCCCAAGAGGTTTGAGAACTGGGAGTGACCCTGGACATGAGGCTAACCTTCAAGCAGCATGCCGCCGACGTAGCAGGCAAGCTTCACAGCAAGGCGAAGAGAATGAGTTAAGGTCCTTATTTACAAGGTCATCCTGGAACCAATATGGAGGTACGGCATCCAGGTGTATGGCATCGCCGCGAAGACACACCTGAACAAAATCAGGGTCTTTCAGGCCAAAATCCCCAGACAAATCATTGGAGCGGAGTGGTTTATTCGCACTCGAGACATCGAGAAAGAATGTGGCGTCTGGTTGGCGACACCATCAACAGCCAGGCAGCGCGGTACCTAGACAAGGACATTCCAACAACCTTGCCAGACGTCTCCTTAAAAGGCGGAGAATAAACGGGATCAGGGCAAGGAGAAGGCTTCTAAGGGTCCACCCAACTGACCTTGCCAATAGAAGGATCTAGCGAAGATGCTCCCATAATCTGTTCACTTATTAAACATTTTAAGACTGAAAACAAAACTTACACTGTACAGAGACTTTCCTGCTAGACAAACCTAAAAACATTTACCTGCTAAACTAGTGTTAAGTTAAAATCCCTAGTTTCAGTAATAAACATGTCTTAAACACAAAAAAAACAAAAAACTGATTTAGTCACAGTCTTGGTCACAGTTTTAGTCACTGTTTAGTCACTGATTTGTTCACTGTTTCGTTCACTGTTTTGGTCACTGTTTAGGTCACTTATTTGGTCACTTTTTTAGTCACAGTTTCAATCACTTTGTTGGTTACTTTTTTGGTCACTGTTTTGGTCACTGTTTTGGTCACTGTTTCGGTCACAGTTTTGGTCACTGTTCGGGCACTATTTGGTCACTAATAGGTCAACGCTAATCTACCACCACCACCCTCTTATAACACACCTGCCGCTATGGCTGTCTTGCAAAGACCAAAGCTGCTGACTTTGCAAAGTCAAAAGCGTAGCCAAAGAAATCTGTCGCAAAGACAATCGTTTTCTGTATTTGTCCCCAGTTGACCGTCCGTTAAAGAGCTTCACTGTAATAAATTTGACCCAGCTTAGCTTCTGTTCTAACTTCCAACAATCATTTAGAAAAAGAAACAAATTGAACTCGATTTAAAGTTCTTTCGAACTCAAAAAAGTGTTCCTGAAATGAAAAAAAAACATCCTTACTAGAGACCTGCACGAGTGATTGAACAATGCAGGAATCATGAGTAAAAACACTCATGTTAACGATTACAGTAACCTTTTTGTATCAGGTAATCATTTTCATGATTACGTTAGTAATCGGCTAATATTTATAGTCGTGGCATCGTGAAAAAACAACAAAAAAACTAAAAAACAGTGCACAATCTTCTTGCTTGAATTTCCGAATGCCATGTTCTGAAGATTCGCGACTATTTTTTAGTTGTTTTGTTTTGGTTAGACATTTCAAATTAAGAATTGGCCACGCGATGACCAATTTAATCACTAATATCTGAAGAGTTTGCGGTGTGAAGAATAAAAATAATTTTATAGTTTCTATTTGCTATATTTTCCCTCGAAATCTTTGGCTTGACCTTCGTTTCCACAGCTCATTTATAATTCTAAAAACCAAATCCATTCGCGAATTCTTCAGATCAATATGAACCAAAATGGTCTTACATCCGTACATCCCTCTCTAAGAATGTCTGTGCACAGCTTCAATCCAATATTCTCGGTTCTTTTCCCTGTTGGCCAGAGCTGAAGTCGAAAATCTGACCAAAACTAACTTTTTTTGCATAGTTGATGCAATTTCTTTGGTGCATTTCTATCGTTCTTCATTAAACTTTTGCTAAAACATAAATTAGATACCTTGTATTGGAATTCCTAAATGAATTAAAATACCAACAACAAATCAAAGTCTTGTTAATTTAATCAGATTTCGTGTAGTCAGGCCATAAATGTTCCCACAACCATTAAAATCAAAATATTGATTATGAAACTCCACTCTAATTTCTGTGTATTCTGTGATTTAATTGCGGGCCATTTGCATTTATATCAGCATAGACTATCCATAGCCATGGAGTCAAATCCAATTAAAAGTGACATTAAGTCAAATACAAACAATGTTTGTAGTCGTAAAATCGATTTGTAAAAGCTGTACATTTATGTTCAGTGAGTTTAGCATACTCTTTATTTATTTAAAAGCCAATGACTGGTTATGTATGACATTTTTAAACAGTCAAATCTGTTAGAGACTAAATGAATTTAGTAGCAGCATTTATTGAGGGCGATAAATATGAAATACCGGGAAGGGAATTTTAAATGGGGACTGTTAGAAATCAGATTAGGGATGGGCACCTAGTGGCGCTCTTACGGAACGAGCAATACATGTATATTAACTATAGCGCCTCGACACTATGATGATATAATATTTGTATGCCCACTAATAAAATCAAGTAATTTCCTGGCCTTGAATTGAAGTCAAAAAAATTGTTGAAATTGTTGCGTTTTTCTGATCATTTTTATTGTCCATCTGATCCAGATTATTGATTTTCTTAGCTCCCAAATAAAAGAAAACAAAAGAGCAGAAACTGATTGATTGATTAATTTACCATTGATCGAAGCTATATTACTTTTTTTCTCGAGGTCTCAGCATTAGTACTGTATGCTAAGCTTAAGCTTCTCGACATACTCAACGCAGGCATAGCAAAAGCAACATTTAAAGCAATCATAGCACTTATGAATGTCAACTATAACAAAAGCCTTACATCTGCATAAATGAATTCCCATGCATTCGTTGTACATCAGCATAAATGCATTCCTATGTACAACTTATAAAAGTAAAGGAGTTGCCTGTGCGCAGCGTAGCTTAAGTGTTTTACGAAAAGACACATACAATTCACTAGAGATTTTACCAGCAGACCAGAGATGAACCAACTTTCAAATCCTAACAGTATCCTAGTACTGTAGAAGTCCCTAGTCTCCTACATATCAACCTGTTTACTTACCAAGTATTCACCGAGAAGATAAACCCTAAAGTCAATTGCCATCTCCAACTGAATTTCCTTTCAATTCCTAACCGAGAAGTAAGCTAAACTTTGGCAAGTTATCTCCGAGAAGGACGACCACCACTATCCACCAACCACAGCTGTTATTCTGATTTATGATATAATAATTACAAGGTAGCGCAACCGAAAGCAAAGTCTGAATCCAGGGACACACAGTCGTTATTAACATTTTTGACAGCTTTCGATAGAAATTACTTCATACATCACGAAATCGAATGCGACCATTTCAGTTCGATATACCGGAACTCATCTTTGAATCATCGAACCAAGGCCGACTGAGAATATCGAAGGTGCCATGTAGTTATAGTATCATGATTCTAATCATAAATCGCTCGCCTCGTCAAAATTAGGGCTTAGTGTACCCACTAAAGTTGATTCCAGCTCCATATTACTTAGTTTAAAAAAATATTCATTGACAAAATTTTGATGAGGAGTACGTGCCGTATACGCAATATTTGTGCAAACTTTGAAGCCGTTTCGAAGGAGTTTTTATTCAAATTAAAATTTTAGGGTTTTTATACCCTTGTTAGTAACGCATAGAAGGAAGCATCTCCGACCACATAAAGTATATATATTCTTGATCAGCATGACAAGCTGAGTTGATTTAGCCCTGTCCGTCTGTCCTTCTGTCTGTCTGTCCGCCTGTTTCTATGCAATTGCCTCCGTCAGTTTTAAAGCTATCCTCACCAAACTTTGCACGAAGTCTTTTGGTACAAATACGCTGCACATTTCTCGGAACTGGCCGGATCGGATGACTATAGAATATAGCTGTCATAGGAACGATCGGTCGAACAACTAGTCTTAGTGAGAAAAACTTTTTTGTTTTTAATGGAAGCGCTTCCAAAGTACGTATTTCTTAGTTTATTATCCTTTCCCTTGATTTTACTAAGTTTGATCGAAATCGTATGACTATAGCATATAGCTGCCATAGATACGATCGGTCGAAAAACTAGTTTTAGTGAGAAAAACCTTTTTGGTTTTTAATGAAAGCGTCCTTATCATTGGCATACACTTATTTTATAAACTTTTACACAATTCTACGAAGTTTGGTCGAAATCAGATGACTATAGCATATAGCTCCCATAGGAACGACCGGTCGAAAAACTACTTCGAGTGAGGAAAACATTTTTGTTTTATATGAGATCGCCTCCAAATTTCGTAAATAACAGTGTATTATGCTTTTCCATGATTTCGCCAAGTTTGGTAGAAATCAGTCATCTAAAGGGTGATTTTTTAGCTATTATCTTTATGGCAACACTGGTTTAAACAGCTCACGCACGTTTCGTGTTTTGTTTCACTGTCAAACATCTTCAGTTTGGTCTATTATTTAACCATGAATCATCTTACAAACGAACAACGCTTGCAAATTGTTGAATTTTATTATCAAAATGCGTGCTCTGTTAAGAAAGTTCATCGCGCGCGCATCTTCAATTTTATGGTCAAATTAATCGACCCACTGAAGCGGCTATTCGGGCTATTGTGACTCAATTTCGCACCAAGTTTACATTGTTGGACATTAAACCACCAACACGCTTACGTAGAGTGCGAACTGAAGAAAATATCGCAGCTGTATCGGCCAGTGTTAATGATGACCACCAATTATCGATTCGTCGCCGTTCGCAGCAATTGGGCCTCTGTTACTCAACAACGTGGAAAATTTTGCGGAAGGATTTTGGTGTGAAGCCTTTCAAAATACAGCTGGTGCAAGAATTGAAGCCAAACGACCTACCGCAACGTAGAATTTTTGGTGAATGGAAAGTTGGCCGAAGATCCACTTTTTTACCGAAAAATTGTGCTCAGCGACGAAGCTCATTTTTGGCTCAACAGGTACGTAAATAAGCAGAATTGTCGATTTTGGAGTGGATATCAGCCAGAAGCATTGCAAGAGCTACCAATGCATCCAGAAAAAGTCACAGTTTGGTGCGGTTTATGGGCTGGTGGCATCATTGGACCGTACTTCTTCAAAGATGATGAGAATCGTAACGAAACAGTGAATGATGAGCGCTACCGTGAGATGATATCCAACTTTTTTTTTGCCCAAAATGCAAGAGCTTGACCTGCATGACATGTGGTTTCAACAAGACGGTGCCACATGCCACACAGCACGCGCAACAATGGACTTATTGAGAGGCGAGTTCGGTGAACATTTTATTTCACGTTCGGGACCGGTCAATCCCTGCCGCCAGATCGTGCAATTTAACGCCTTTAGATTATTTTTTGTGGGGCAATGTTAAAGCTCATGTCTATATTGACGCATTGGAAGACAACATTGAAGCATTTATTTGTGAGATACCGGCCGAAATTTGAGGCGCAGTCACGGTCAACATTTGCATGAAATAATCTTTAAACATTAAATTATATGGACCGTAAACAAAATAAAGATTTCATGAATTTTTCTGAGTTTTATAAAAACTTTCCTATAGCTCTTAAAAAAACCCTTTAGTTCTGATTCTAAATTTTAGACGGCAAGTCCACTTGTTTGGTGTTGACATTTACTTCCAAAGCTACTAACCGGTACTGAACCGTACCCCAAAGAACCGATGCGGTGCGGTTTCTTGAGAGGTTCGACACATATAAATAGTTTAGGTGAGGATACCTTCCAATTTTAAGGACCAGGAACTTTTGAAAGCCGTTGAAGAGCAAGTTTGAATGATAACAATTAAGAATATTGTCCATTTGACAAATTTTGAAGAGCTTCGTATGATGAATGTGTTCCCCGAAAATAGAGTCAACAATCTGTTAAATATCTAAGAATATAGGAATCAAGACAAGTACAGAAAGCCGTTAGACTTCTCAAGGGGTTCGAACCCCAGCTGAATTTTACATTGTTTGCTTCCCTCATTAACTAAAGGTCATTCATATTGAGTTTCTCTCAATAAGGGTTGACAAAGGCAAAGCTAGGCTTTGATTGGATTGGCATATTTATGGAAATAAAGCACATACATACATACATAATATGTACAAATAAACGTTAGGCATCAGGTGTGTCGTCTACTGAAGTACTTTCTTTTGTTGTATGTGCGTGCGTGTGGGCGTGTGTGACTTTGCAATGATGTGTGCGACTTTGGCGCCTAGTCAAATAAATCGCATGCGATTAAAATTTTATACAAATAGCTTAAGCAGCCGTGCTCTTTGCCTTTGTTGTTGAGTTGTATAGTACACATACATAGGATTCCAATGGCTTTTCTCGGTTTCTTTTTTTTTTTTGGAGTAGTTTTATGGCGTCTGGCGTCAGTTAAATGAGTTGTTGTTTATAGTTCTAAAGCATGTTTGTGTGTGAAAAATTTGCATTTGTACCGTAACGCTTTTGTTTACTTTGTAGGTTAGTTTGTTTGCCAGAGCTCTTGCTCTTTGCCTTTGCTATGTATATATTTACCTTCGATGCCTTCGACTGACGACGACGAAACGTGGAACGTGAAACGAAGAAGGAGACGACGACGGCGTCCAGGACGAGGACGACGACGGCGATGATGATGATGATGATGATAATGATGATGATGGAGGAGTTAACCTCAAAGCACTTGACTTGAGTTGCTTTCCCTTTTTTTTATTTCTGTTTTTTTTTTTTTGCTTTTGCGTGTTTCGTTTTAATTTGTTAATGATTTTGGCTTATTAATTTATTTGCATAGTTGAGCACATTTGTTACATTTTTGTTGCTGTAGTCGTTGCTGTTGTTGCTGCTGTTGTTGATTGTGGGAGCGAGAAAAGCCAAAAGCCAAGCAGCCTGCACAACAAGACAAGAAGGGAACAAGAAAAACTGTATCTTTTAGATCCGGGCATATCCTTTATCTCGGACACAGACGCAGCGCTCTGTCGACAGCGACGCTGACAGCAGCAGCTGTAAGCTGAAAAATTTCCCTTGGTTTTTCTGTGGAATGTTGGCAAAAGCTTGGATTTGTCTTTAACAAACATTAAAGCCAAGAACCCAGCAACAACTACAACCAACTGAGCAGCATAATTTATTAAAATTGAATTTCTGTTACCATAAATAAAAAAAAACTACAGAGCAGCAAAAACCGCGCAGCGTTCCAAACCGTTTAACGTTATTTTTGATACCCACTCACAGAAACCGTTCGACGCGCGCACACGAGTGTCCTATACACAACTGATTCTGATTACAGTTGCCGTCGTCCTCAGCGGCAGCAGCAGAGCTACGCTGCCTCGGAACCGATTCGTTACGCTTCGCTTCGTGTCGGCATCTGTCAAAAAAAAAAAAATGCAGTAAAACAGCGGCACGGCGGTTTCTGTTACCGAAATTCGTCTAAGCACAGCTTTGTCCGACTCCAAACACTGTTGGCAGTCAAAAGCGATTCCTTACTGTGAGAGAGCGTCAAACTGTGAATAGGGAGAGAACGAGAAAAAGAGAGTGAGAGCGCTGGCAGCGAGGAAGAGAGCGAGGCGACAAGCGTCAGCGTCGTTAGCAGCTGGAGCATTGAGTGGGTGCGCAGTCTCTGGGGGGTATGGGTATGGGGCTACTGAGGTGGTAACTCACATCACGTACAGTGGGATTGGCAACATTCTTTATAATACTTCGACTTAAAAAATTGGGAAAATTAAAAAAAAATTGTTCTGGTTTCTGGTATCTCCTCCGTCAGTTTTCAAGCTATCCTCACCAAACCTTGCACGAAGTCTTCTGGTACAAATCCGCTGCACATTTGTCGGAACCGGCCGGATCGGATGACTATAGCATATAGCTACCATAGGAACGATCGGTTGAAAAACTAGTCCTAAAGCGAAAAACTTTTTTGTTTTTAATGGAAACGCCTCCAAAATACGTATTTCTTAGTTTACTATCCCTTTCCATGATTTTACTTAGTTTTGTCGAAATCGGATGACTATAGCATATAGCTGCCATAGAAACGATCGGTCGAAAAACTAGTTCTAGTGAGAAAAACTGTTTTGTTTTTAATGAAAACGTCCTTATCATTGGCATACACTTATTTTATATACTTTTACACAATTCTACAAAGTTTGGTCGAAATCGGATGACTATAGCATATAGCTCCCATAGGAACGATCGATCGAAAAACTAGTTCTAGTGAGAAAAACTTTTTTGTTTTCTATGAAAACGTCCTTATCATTTGCATAAACTTATTTTGTATATTTTTACACAATTCTACAAAGTTTTATCAAAATCGGACGACTATTGCATATAGCTGCAGTATGAATGATCGGTCGAAAAACTAGTTCTAGTGAGAAAAACTTTTTAGTTTTTAATGGGATCGCCTCCAAATTTCGTAATTAACAGTGTATTATGCTTTTCCATGATTTCACCAAGTTTGGTCGAAATCAGACATCTATATAGTATAGATCCCATAGAAAAGTAAGGTCCAAAAAGTAGTCTTAGAAAAACTTTTTTTGTTTTCAATGGAAACTGCAAGGGTATACAAAACTTCGGCCGAGCCGAAGTTAACTTTCCCCTAATTTTCGACTTCATAAAGCAGCTCGATTTCTAAAGAACTCCAGCTGCTGGTCTGATGCGCGTTGACGAAAATTCTTTACATAAATCTCCCGCTGAACTGGTTTTTCCGCAGTCTTAGCTATTTGGATAAAGAAATATTTATTTCAGAAAGCAGTGCATAGTTCATTTTGTAAGCTAAGGAGTGGTACTTTCCGATGGTATCAAAGAGAGTCCAAACAATTGAATAGATTTCCCGAAAAACGCTCCTAAAAAGGGTCAAAATAGGCAACTTTTAGCAACTTTAACCTCAAATCAATAAAAATCTCAACATGAAGGACAATTTCTGAAAACGCAGCCTTGCTTAGCACACAAAAATCAT
The DNA here is from genome assembly GCA_018904265.1 of Lordiphosa collinella. Taxonomy (NCBI): domain Eukaryota; kingdom Metazoa; phylum Arthropoda; class Insecta; order Diptera; family Drosophilidae; genus Lordiphosa; species Lordiphosa collinella. The sequence goes on along the minus strand of JAEIFV010000635.1, from coordinate 55,354 downwards.
CTTGAATCACTACCAACCCTTCAAGATACTGGAAAAAATCGAATTTTGTTGCCTTGTGTTATCATTAGAGCAAGCAAATAACAATTGACCGTTTTTCGTTGTCCAAAAATAACAGTTATTTACGAACCCTTTGAGCAAAAAGTCAGAGATGAACCGCTCACATCGGCTCATGAACGAATCGCTCAGTGCTCAACGAACAACCAATGGAGTTGTTTACGTTATGCTCTGCTCATTGACTGAGCAGATCGTCGCGAGCGAAGAAGATAAGAGTCATTTGTGTGTGTGTATGTGTGAGTGAGGTGTCTGTTCACACACACACACAAAACGAATAAATGAAAAAAAGACACTTTGCGGTGAGTCTTTCGGCTTTTTGCTCATCTACTGACTCTTAATGTGCGAGTGCTCAGTCGGATCGCTGTCTATAAATTGTTATTGAAAGAGCAAAACAAGCAACGCTCAACTGAGAACAGTCAACTGAAAACAAAAACAAAGAGAAACGACGTGTTCTGCTCAAAGCGAGAGCAAGCGTGCATGGATTTTTTCGGTTTTGTTATTGAGCAGACCGCAAAGGCAAAAATATTCAATTGTTATTTGCGAGCTCTGGTTATCGAACATTTGGATTTTTTAGGGATTAATAGTAGACCATTATTCTTTGACCAGGAGTTAATAACAGAAAGCTCACTATTTGTTACATTAACACACTCAGAAATATTACATAGAGGATGACTTACGTAGATTTGGAAGTCATCAGCATACATATGGACTTGACATTGGGACAAAACATTTGGAAGATCATTTATGTACAAAGAAAATAACAACGGTCCGAGAACGAATAATGACTTTGTCCAGGCAGATCGTCCTCTGAGATCTGTTTGTTCATACGGACAGACAGACGGACACTTTTGCAAAAACTTAATATACTCTATGTACCTCTGGTACAGAGTATAAAAAGCTACCAAGAACCAGAAACAGCTGTTACATAGCACGCTTCTGCTAAAAGTAGTCAAAAATTAGCCTTCGAACAGGTATCACAACATTGCTCGACTTTGGGTTGCTTCGCTGCGGAATACCGTTCATGGAATTGGCCACTGTTTAAACCACTCAATGCTCCACATTTACAGCCTCGATTTTTCCAATTGCAGTTTTGGTACAAAAATGCTTAACCAAAGCAAAGCCGAAATCTTTTTGAAATGATGAGTAAAGTCCCTTTGAGGGACAAAGTGCAGACACTTTGTAACGATGAACTCAAAAACAAACCGAACCACTGAATCTAAATAGTAAACCAAATCGCAAGCCGGCCTCCTTTCAAAAATGTTAAATTCAACCGAAAACCCCAAAGTAAAATGGTTCATTTCGGATTAGTTCCTTGACGAGCAGAGCTTGCAAATAACTCTTAACACTTATTGTGCACACAGTTGCTTGGTGAGCGCCCGCTCAAAAGTGTTTCTGTCAGAGGTCGCTAACAGACCGACTTGTTTATTTTGGTCAACCGAAAACACGTAACAGAAAACACATGAGGTGCGAGAAAAATAGTTCTGCTGAGTGAGAGACCGCTTGTGCTGCGTTTGTTTCTGTTTTTCACTAAAGCTGGTCGCAAAAAGTGTGAGTACTTATTTGTGAGCTATGTTGACGAGTTTTAAGACGTAAAGCGCTCATCTTGACCTCTAAAAATGACTTGTCAACAATTGCTTTCGAACTCTCAACACATTTGTCAAGAGTCTACATACTATTTCTTGAAAATGCTTATAGATTTTCCTTGCCTTGTCAAATCTTAGCCGGGAGAGTGGTTTTTCGTACGATACAAGCTCTATAAGTTTGTAAAAAGCATGTTATGTATACAATTCTCTCAGAGGATAGACTGACACCTTATTTTACAGAGCAATCCGACAAATTGTTAACTTTAATGCCCTGGTGGCAGACAACCCTAAAACTTTTAAAGGTTATCTCAAGAAGCTTATATGATTCAAAAGAGCGACTTTGTCCATAAACGAAAAATTGCTAGAATAATAGTGCCTTGAAAGTGTCATTCCAGCCTAAACAATTTTACCTAAAAATTATTTTATTAACGATTTTGCGAATCTTAAACGATAAATACCAAAAGCTCAAAGTCTATTAAAATACATTGAGTAAATTAAAATATCGCACTACATTTTGAAAGAATCTTAAAGTTCTCCTTAAACCATTGCCTTTTCCACTGTGCCGACGACATTCACCTACTTTCAGAAACACCGCATTTCCCTCCCCTGCCCATCAATCTTCCAATTGCCCCCAGAAAATGTATAGCCACACTTCTGCACTGCCACATCTCAGTCTCAGTTGCGGTCTCTGAGCAAAAAATAGTCAAGCAGTCTGGTAGCTTTTATCGTTGCATGGCTTGAGTCGAGTCTGGTTCCTGCTTGTCTCGCGCATATGTCGGCTTCCATGTGTAACAGTCAAGCTGACGTCCGACAACGCTGTTAGTTGAGTAGCTGAGAAATTACACCCACGAGCTTGGGATAAACAGCGGCTGCTGCCTTCGCCTTCCGCCTCCTGGCCACCTCTTCTATGTTTGCACACACTTTTTCAACAAACGGACGGACGTCGAACGTTTTACAGCCAAATGACAAGTGCTTAGGGTGTATGGGAGTGCGTCCGTGTGTGTGTGCCCATTTTCAGTTTTGAAGGGGCCGAGACTGGGGACGGGACTGGCCAAGCACTTGGCGCACGCTTACGCGGCTTTCAAATTTAGCGTATTAACTCATTAAATGTTCAAAAGCTCATTGCCTGCGAAATGTGCACACATCTGTGTGCGAGGATGTGCTTATAAAGGAGGCAGTAGGGGGGAGGGTAGAGTGAGTGAATGTGAGAGTGTGAATTATGCATATGTGTCGCCTGCGCTGTTGTTGTTGTTGTTGTTGCCACTTGGCTGTGTCGTTGACAGTTTTTTGCACCACGTAGCCATTACCATTTGGCTGGAGAGTATATTGGGCTTAGGTAATTTATGCAATATTTATTTATTAAGCCATTTCTTTGGAAACCTCAATAACCATTTAAACTATATTTGCCTCGCTATTAAAAAAGGCCAACAAAAAGACGGGAAAGTACTCGGCCATTAAATGCCACCCAACCAATTGGCTTATTTTACTATTGAGGTTAAGCAAATTTCGCATGGAGGAAACTTATATGGCAGGGTTTTAACCTAAAAATAAATAATAAAAAAGTTTTAATTACAGCTTTAAACTAAGCAGCAAAGTGGCCTAAAAGCGAAGCCCTGAAAACTGGTTTGCTGCAGGTATTTTGAATCTTTTAAACCGGAGCACGACCTGGCAGCACTGACCGAGTATATTGAAGGCTTGACCGACTTTATTTCTTGTTTTCAATCAAATCCGAAACCTGCTAAAAAATCACCGCTTACTTCCGTCCTATCTTTGTTCAATACAGAGACTTTTTTCAAGTACTTATTGGAATAAGCTTTAGAATTTTATGGGCTTAAACCAGCCATGCCCAGCCGTAGGCTCTTTGGGTGCGTTTTGTTTTTGTAATTGCACCGAAGATAGGAAATCAATGGTCGTGTCCATGCAGGACGCTCGGCATAAAAAACGACACACATGCAAGCGATTGTCTATGATCTGCCGTATGCTACTTTTGCGCATGTCTGGCAAGGGGGTCTTCCTTCAAAACCCGTTTTGGAACCTTTTTAAAAAATTTATGAAACGCAAAGATATGAAATTTTTTATTTATGTATTACAAAAGGTCGTATAAAAATTGCCCGTGGCCGTTGAGCTCAAGGGTGGTGAAAAAGGTGTCGTCCGGCGGCCGTGGGGGCGTCGAAATGAAAAAAACGGGGTTATATCGTAGTGTTCCGGGTGACCTCAATATTTGTGATTTTTTGACAAAATGGCGGCCATTAAAAAAATAATTTGGTATGTAAATAGTAAAATTTTTAAAATAGGTGATCGGGGGGTGCGTCGTTTTGTTCTGCGGTCGTTTGTTGGCCGGTCGGGGTCGTCGCGCTGTTGCGTTGTGGATGGTTGGAAGGCATTTCTAATTGTTGAAAACCTTGGGGGATATTTTGAATTCCAAGCTTTAAACAAAAAAAGTCGAAGTGCCGAGAGCCCTTAAACCAAGAAGACCTTTGACTCTTATTTTGGTTCAAGAATATATTGTATTATATTGTATGATCAAAAAATTTGGAAAATAATTCGATATGTACTCAATTTATTTCAAAAACGTTTTAAATGCCTTTATATGTCCATCTTTTAGGATTTTCCAAAATGGGAACTTTGCAATATCAACGAAACTTTCAAAATTAGAGATCCTCAATGTCCTCAAAATTGAAGGAAGCATCTCCGACCACAAAAAGTATATATATTCTTGATCAGCACGACGAGCTGAGTTGATTTAGCCATCTCCGTCTGTCCGTCTGTTTCTATGCTATTTCCTCCGTCAGTTTGAAAGCTATCTTCACCAAACTTTGTACGAAGTCTTTTGGTACATATAACGCTGCACATTTGTCGGAACCGGAAGGATCGGATGACTATAGCATATAGCTTTCATAGGAACGATCGGTCGAAAAACTAGTTTTAAAGAGAAAATCCTTTTTTGTTTTTAATGGAAACGCCTCCAAACTTCGTATTTCTTAGTTTACTATGCATCTCCACGATTCCACCGAATTTGGTCGAAGTCGCACATCTATATAGTATAGCTTTCAGAGAAAAATTGCGTCAGAAAAGTAGTCTTAGTTAGAAAAACTTTTTTGTTTTCAACGGAAATGTCCTCAAAATTGGCTTGTATTTGTTTTATATGCTCGCGCACAATTCTACGAAGTTTTCTCAAAATCGGATGATTATAGCATATAGCTGCCATAGGAACGAGCGGTCGAAAAACTAGTTCTTGTGAGAAAAACTATTTTGTTTTTAACGGAAACGTCCCTTTCGTTGGCATATATTTCTTTTATATACTTTTACACAATTCTACAAAGTTTTGTCAAAATCGGATGACTGTAGCAAATAGCTGCAGTATGAATGATCGGTCGAAAAAGAAGTTAGAAAGAGAAAAACTTTTCTGGTATATTTGGGATCGCCTCCAAATTTCGTAATTAACAGTTTGCTATGCTTTTCGTTGATTTCGCTAAGTATGGTCGAAATCGGACATCTATATAGTATAGCTCCCATAGAAAAGAAGTGTTGGTGGGCGAGACAGTTGGGGCAGTAATTGTTAACCAATACTGCCCGGAGACGCTTCTCAATATTGAGCCTTAGGACGCGCTAGCATTTCCGGAGAGGATGGATTCCGCGACAAACTCGGCATCGGAACGAATCAGTTCCTCGGGGACGTTTGTGCTCCGGTTAACGAGGACGAGGTGCCATTATACAGATATCTGTCTGATAGAAGAGGATAAATGATTAGATTTGTGGAATATATGAGTTAATGGACGACACGAGGATTAGTTGTTTTGTTGGATCTGGAATGTAACATCTATAAGGAGTAGGATAGTATAATTGGCAGGTTGGATTTGCGCTGTGTCATCTATAGAAAGTAGGATAAGTTTTGCTATAGGCCTCTTGATTACACCACGAACCGTCATTACGTCGACCACTCTGACCTTATCATCAGCGCCTGGATAAGTCAGTTGAACCCGACCTAGACGCCACTCGTTTGTCGAAACGTCGCTTCTAATAAAGGGTGATTTTTTAGCTATTATCTTTTTAGCAACACTGGTTTAAACAGTTCACGCACGTTTCGTGTTTTGTTTCACTGTCAAACATCTTCAGTTTGGTCTATAATTTAACCATGAATCGTCTTACAAACGAACAACGCTGGCAAATTATTGAATTTTATTATCAAAATGCGTGCTCTGTTAAGAAAGTTCATCGCGCGCTTCTTCCATTTTATGGTCAGTTTAAACGACCCACTGAAGCGGCTATTCGGGCTATTGAGTCCAAATTTCGCACCAAATTTACATTGTTGGACATTAAACCACCAACACGCATACGTAGAGTGCCAACTGAAGAAAATATCGCAGCTGTATCGGCCAGTATTAATGATGACCATCAATTATCGATTCGTCGCCGTTCGCAGCAATTGGGCCTCTGTTACTCAACAACGTAGAAATATTTTTCGGAAGGATTTAGGTGTGAAGCCTTTCAAAATACAGCTGGTGCAAGAATTGAAGCCGAATGACCTACCGCAACGTAGAATTTTTGGTGAATGGGCTCTTGGAAAGTTGGCCGAAGATCCACTTCGGTGTTCAGCGACGAAGCTCATTTTTGGCTCAATGGGTACGTAAATAAGCAGAATTGTCGATTTTGGAGTAAATATCAGCCAGAAGCATTGCAAGAGCTACCAATGCATCCAGAAAAAGTCACAGTTTGGTGCGGTTTATGGGCTGGTGGCATCATTGGACCGTACTTCTTCAAAGATGATACGAACGCTACCGTGAGATGATATCCAACTTTTTTTTGCCCAAAATGCAAGAGCTTGACTTGCATGACATGTGGTTTCAACAAGACGGTGCCACATGCCACACAGCACGCGCAACAATGGGCTTACTGAGAGGCGAGTTCGGTGAACATTTTATTTCACGTTCGGGACCGGTCAATTGGCCGCCTAGATCGTGCGATTTAACGCCTTTAGACTATTTTTTGTTGGGGCAATGTTAAAGCTCATGTCTATACAGACAAGCCCGCTTCAATTGACGCATTGGAAGACAACATTGAAGCATTTATTCGTGAGATACCGGCCGAAATGTTGGTAAGAGTATGCCAAAATTGGACTAAGCGGATGGACCATTTGAGGCGCAGTCACGGCCAACATTTGCATGAAATAATCTTCAAACATTAAATTATATGGACCGTTCTATCGATGCAAATTAAGATTTCATGCATTTTTCTGAATTTTATGTGTTTTATTTTGAAAAACTTTCCTATAGCTCTTAAAAAATCACCCTATAGATATGCTCTCACATAGTTCTACGAAGTTGGATTAAAATCGGACTACGATATGGTATAGCTACCATAGGAACTCATTGAAAACTAATTCTAGGGAGAAATTCTGTTTTGTTTTCAGTGATAGCCTCCCCAAAATGGGTTTTTATTAATTGTTTATACTTCCACACAATTCTACTAAGTTTGATCAAAATCGAGTGACAAAATCGAATATATCTCCCATATAAAAATCGTTTTCTGGCTAATACTGAAAAATGAAATGTTGTATGGGAGGGGATAATAGTTTTGGTCCGATGCTGCTCAACCTAAAACTATACTTCCGTATGGGAAATAAAAAGCTTGCATTCCAAGTTTCAAGTCAATATCTCTTAAAAACGGCTGCAATTGATTTTTGTCGCCCTAGATTGGCAAAATCTTACACTGTGCGACGAGTCCAACCAAGCCAAGTATACGCACGAGTTTGTTCAAACATTAGAGGCTTATTGCAGGTGTCTGATGAGAGTTATTGAACCATTGTAGATCAAAGGATAAGTTTATTTTGCTTTTGCTTCTAATGGCAAAATACAGCTGGAAGAATAATTAATTTATTATTGAACAGTGTTTTATTTAGAATAAGTTTTTTAACACATTCGCCATTTTGTAATGTAATTCCTTCTCCTTCTCCAGCACATTTATTCTCCAAGTAAAATGTAGTTGTAATGTTTTTGATGGTTGCTCAAGTGGCGCTTTTAAAAGAGGTCAAATTCTGGGCACTTTTTAATTTCTATTAAATTAAAATTCGGATTCAAGCGAACCTGTTAATAAGATTAAGAAAATTCCCATTAAATTCACTTTCAAATTTTTTTTAGACTATAACTCACCTCTGGTCCAACATCCTCGAAACCAAAGTCTGAGATAAACACTAAAGGCTTCTCTTTCTTGACGCCATTATTTTTCAAAATTTCCAGCATTGGGACCAATATAGCCGGGGTTATCTGAAGGCATCCGTATACTTCTACGCGACGTAGTTTTGTGCAATTGCGTATCAGTTCCAGCAGACCTTTGTTCGTCATGCCAACTGAGTAATGCAGCGTAATATGTTCCAGTTCTTTCAGTTGACCGATGTATTGGAAACATTCATCATTGCGCACTTGTATTTCGAGCCTGGTAAGTGCTGCTAAGGTTGAAACGATTTGTGCATCGGCAGTATTAAGAGGTGCCAGTGTATTGTAATTGAAACATAAGGTCTTTAGGCTCTTAGCATAATTAGAAGGATCAGAAGGAGATTTGCCAAAGATATGAGCAGGTCGAGTTAAACCGGGAATTGTTTCTACGGATAGCATTTTCAACTTCGGAAAGTAAGGCAATTCAGTTCGGAATATGCCATATTCAAAACGGAGCAACTCCAATTTAGGGAATAGAGGTTCCTTATATTCTTTCGGATCAAAGTTTACGACGCCAGCTCCAACTACCAACCGGGACAGATTTTTCATCGAAGAGAATTCAGCAATAATATCCAACGGCTGCTTATTAACAATAAACAAGTCCTCCAGATTCTCCAGATCTTTAATAGGAGATACTAAAAATGAAAAAGAAAAATTTGAAATTTTTATTTAGATTTAATTTTCGCTTAACAACTTACAGTCCACGAAGTCGGAGTCCTTTAAATACAATCTTCGCAACTTCGGCAATTTTTTGAGAACATCAAGAATTTTATTTTGACCGAAGGGTAGGGCAAAATATAGTACTTCCAAATTCGGGCAATACTTCGTTGCGAGCTCTAACATTGGCTCGGTATTGATTGCATTCTGAGAATCCATGCTCTTTACAGAGAATCCGCACACAGCCAAAATAAACGTCCAGTCATTCATTGGTTTTCCATCGAACACAATTTTCTTAAATTTTATTCCCCATTGAGCGGAAACTGCATTGCTCAAGGTCTGATGAGCTCGAGCAAAGTTTAATTGATCTTTGAGATTGGTAAGTTTATCAAATATTAGCTGAAGAACTTCCAAGGGTAAATCGAGCAGATCTCCGGGATTCCCCATTTTCACGTCAAACGAATGCAGCAGTTGTCAGAAAACTGAGCTCACTGAGAATAAAGTAGAATAGTGATGAGAGAGAACTGCAAATCGATTAGTTTAATTGAGCTAGTCGATAAGTTGAGACTGCGTCAAGTTAGCGATCATTTGGAACGATGGATGTGAAACACTTTTTATTTAAGTAATTAATTTGATTATTTTAAATTTAGAATTATGTTGGTGAAAGCATTCCTCTTGAGCTGCTTATTGCTCTTGAGCTGCTTAATTCGTACTGATTTTACAATTTGATTCCTTAATGTCTCAAGCTGACGGCTGAGCCGACAGCGTCGCAGTTGCGTCATGTATGTGTTATATATGTGAGAGAGAATGGTATATGCACATATATACCAGCGCCACTGGCTAAGCTCAGTTGTGCTGATGCTGCGTTTCTGTGCCATCTGCCCAACGAGGATCGTGTTACTCTCCACTTGGAATGTGCTTGGGTCTTGAACACTGCAACAAAGTGTTACAGTGTGTGTTTTATGTAAAATTCGGAGTACAGTGTGTACTCCATATGTGTGCATATTACACAGCTCTCTGAGGCCTAAAGATGGTCTGACGGTGTGCGTATTTTTAAGAAATTTGGTGAGTCCACTCAATTCAAATCTCCACTGATATAGTCCCAACCGATGTATTGGAAACATTCATCATTGAGCACTGGTGCACCGAGCACGGTAAGTGCTGCTAAGGTTGAAACGATTTTTGCATCGGGAGTAGAAAGAGGTCTTGTAGTGTAACCGAAACGTAAGGACTTTAGGCTCTTAGCATAATTAGAAGGATCAGAAGGAGATTTGCCAAAGATATGACCAGGTCGATTTGAACCGGGAACTGTTGCTACGGATAGCATTTTCAACTTCGGAAAGTAAGGCAATTCAGTTCGGAATATGCCAAATTCAAAACGGAGCAATTCCAATTTAGGGAATAGAGGTTCCTTATATTTTTTCGGATCAAAGTTTACGACGCCAACTCCAACTTCCAACCGGGACAGATTTTTCATCGAAGAGAATTCACCAATAATATCCAACGTCTGCATATTATTAACCATAACCAAGTCCTCCAGATTCTCCAGATCTTTAATAGGAGATACGAAAAATGAAAAAGAAAAATTTCAAATTTGTATTTAGATTTGATTTTCGCTTAACAACTTACAGGCCGCTCTGGGGAAGTCCTTTAAATACAAGCTTCGCAACTTCGGCAATTTTTTGAGAACATCAAGAATTTTATTTTGATTGAAGGATAGGGTAAAATATAGTACTTCCAAATTCGGGCAATACTTCGTTGCGAGCTCTAACATTGGCACGGTATTGTCTGCTTTCTGAGAAACCATGATCTTTACAGAGAATCCGCACACAGCCAAAATAAACGCCCAGTCATTCATTGGTTTTCCATCGAACTTAATTTTCTCGAATTCAATTCCCCATTGAGCGGAAGCTGCATTGCTCAAGGTCTGATGAGCTCGAGCAAAGTTTAATTGATCTTTGAGATTGGTAAGTTTATCAAATATTAGCTGAAGTAGTTAACTTTCGCTTATTTTTGTAAATGAAACTTTATTTTTAGTTTCGAATATGTGACTGTCTTAACGACCTTTATGCTAAGTAAACCTGCGGTTCTTAGCCGGCTCGAGGTCATGTTATGCTTTTGCATAACTTTATATAACTTATATTTAAGTTCGAGAACTAATTTTTTTCAATTAGTTAAAATACACATTTTTAATACACAAAGGGAAAAAAACGAGAGCATTGGAGTCAATATAAGCACATTGGTTACAATAAATAGCAATTAATGGTAATAGATGGAAGAGTTTTTCTCACTTGTGGTACATTTTCATATTTTGAGAACATTTTAAGCTCAACTGGGTGAAAATTTGATTGAGTTTTGTTGAGGTTCTAGATCATAGCTCGCAAAAATCTGTTAACACTTTTTCAATGTGTTTTCTGTTACATGTTTTCGGTACCTCCGACAGAAACTGTTTGGAGCGCGCGCTCACTAAACAACTGTCTGCAAATGAGCAGAACACAATAAGTTTCTTCGAAAAGTGTTTTTTGTTTCGATTTTGTTGTGTGCGTTTGGTAGGCTGTTTGTATGTGTAACGCTCGTTATTCAAACCATCTAGAACGTATTATCGTCAACCCAGCGTTGCTCGTTGTTCGGTGATGCGACATGACGACATCGATTGAGGCTTATGTCACTTCTCTGCATGGCATTTCGTCTATCAAGCGTCGCTCATGTCGGTTTCTGCATGGCATTGCGTCGACGTAGCGTGCCTGAAGAGCCGTTAACGTATTGAACGGACATCGCCTTGCAAAATTCGTCAGTCAAACACATTGTGAGCGGTCACAAAATCGTCGACGGAACGTTGATACAGCGATGGTCAGCCGTACTAGAGGAAAGACACACAAGCGCAACACACAGTCACGCATACATACGCAAAAAACAGTTTGGAAGTTTGCTCTCGGCAAAAGTGTCAGTGAACGACAAGAGAGAAACAGGAACAAAAAAAAAGGTCTTTGCTCTGAGAGCAACAGTATTGAGCAAAAACACAACTGAATCTGTCTTTTGCTCTCTGTTTTCGTTGTGTCCAAACTGTTTTTTTGCCGACACGTTGAAAGTGTTGAGAGTTTTTTTGCGAGCTCTGTTCTTGATAGATCTATATATCAGATCGGGAGTCAATACAATTTACAATCCCTGTCACATATTCCTTAGATTTAGAGACATTCGCTTGACTACTACTGTAACTTCAGCGACGAACCAATCATCCCACCTGCCATAGTTATATTTATAAAGAAACAAACATGTTTGTCAGACTTGTTGGGTTTCGAACCCAGCTCCATTGGTGCTCAAAAACGGCGACGTGTAAGCTTGTTCCATCATTGCACGTTAAGTACCGCAATGGGTTTTGAAAAGAAATTACTCAATTAAAAGCAAAATATTTTCTTGTAGCACAACTTTTTCATGTGCGCGTAAGCTCTACTTGCTACTTGTATACTGATTATACTTGAAGACTGTGCTACATGATCAGTTCGGATTGACTCAAGGCTTTATCGATTTGATTCGTTTGGTTGACAGTTCAAGCTGTGTTTTAAGTCTAATTAAACACTTCTAGCACTTTGGCATTATTCTCTACAGTGTTTTTTGAGGCTTTGAGTCCCTTTTTCTCAAAATTCCGACGATATGGGCACTTTTGGAGGTCAGATTCGTGTTCAGCGATGAAAAACCTATAAGAATATTCTTGTCTGATCTGTGTATCACGTCGACCAGTGTTATATGAGATTCACTGTATTCACGATTTCTCGTTCTGCCACTGCCTGAGGTATCTTTGCCAAATCACAAGGTCCCTCTCACATTGGGCTAATCCGCCGATATTGTCAGTTTTTGTTGGCACTGGTCAAAACAGCTGCACTCCTTTGGTTTCAATTCGTAGCACAACTCTACATGGTCTGCCTTACGGTTGTCCACCAAAGGGCTGAAAAGAATGTGCTGGCTAGGATAGCTGCCATAATTTGTCGGAGCTACCTTTTTGGACTTTCCTTGATCGTACAACTTCGCCTGCCTTATCAAATATGTAGAGCCTTGCTCATGGATTGCTGTAGATCAGCGATGGGCAAGGCCTTGCTCCCATTGCTCCCGAGAGTTATTTTACGTCAACTGGCGCCATGTACATGCATTAAAAATTGCCTAGCTTCTTGGCAATTGACTTGTTTTAATTGACTTGTTTCAAAGCGTAAACAACAACAAATCTATTGCGGCAATCTTGCCGAAGGCGTAACCAAAAAGGTAAGGAGTAGGACAAAAGTCCTGAAGGCAATTGCAGGCAGTACCTGGGGTAAGGAGAAGGAAGTTATCACCATTTTAGTTATCACATTGGTCGCTCAATGGCAAACTATGCCGCCCCGGTTTGTTCTCCGTCCATCAGTGACACTCAGTGGCGTAAAACGCAGCACTGCGCGTAGCCACTGGATGTCATATGATAACACACCCCGATCACCTACACCACGAAACTCAAATCCTCCCTGTCCGTACTCACAATAACCTCCTCACTCAACAGTTCCTGATCGGATGCCTGATCGAATCTCACCCCAACCATGCCTCCATCACGCAACCCATGGCCAGAAGACCGGCAGTTCTGCCAGAATCTGAGGAAAGAGCTCCCGTCTGTCCGCCAACTCCTCGGCTCAAATTTGCCCACCTATGCAGCCTGTGCAGAGGCCAAAAATGCTGCCCACACCACCACGGTAGTAAATGCCCTGCTCGCATACGCAGACAACATCGTTCTAGGTGGCAGGCCTCCACCCAATAATCCAGCAGAGAAGTCACTCCCCCGATCCACAAGATGTAAGCTGCTTAACAATTACCTGACACGCATCAATCCCGAAGTGACGGACGTATGCCCGCTATGTGGAGACAGCCCGCACAACACAGCTCACCTCTTTAACTGTCTCCTAAACCCTACCACCTTAACACCTATAGATTTATGGACCCGCCCGGCCGAAGTGGCTTCTTTTCTCGACCTGGTACCTGTTGGTTCAACATCTCTTTAATTTTTTCTCCCTTTCCTTTCTTTCTTTCCATTTCTCTACGCACGTACGAGTATTCCCCCAGTCGCTACAACAACAATAAATCTATTGCGTATCGGGGCATGGGGCTGCGAAAATCAAATTTCGTTCCACGCTGCATTCCGGTTTGTGGCCCTTCGAGTACCTCGCCCCAAACGGAAACGGCATTTATACGCACAGAGCCGAGCGCATGCCGAAATGGGCATAGAGCGTAGCAGCGTCTGCTGATCAGACGTCGAGAAGGGAGTTCGTGGGGCTGTTCCTTTAATACGCGCACCATACACTCTCACTTTTTGCAAATGATAACTTCTTTAGACTGTTTAAATGAACTACCTTAAACTGTCTTTCAAAAAAGTAAGGACCTTCTCTGTATAAGTTATAAAGTTTACTTATTTGCATCTGGGTATCAAGGCGTCCTTTACCTTATTTTAATCATTTCATTTTCTCACACTCACCCCCACACACACACACACACTCTCATTATGAGGACCCCCGTTCATTATTCCCTTTTGTTTATGTCCAAGCACTTTCGCTTTATGCAATTTAAATTAATTTCTATAATTATTTCAGTGCCTTAAATGACTTTATTTAAAGCTCACTCACACACACACAAGAGAGTCCGTCCGCTGCACGTTCGCACTTTCACTTGGCTTTCACACGTTCAAACAAACATCTGTATGTAAATCCACGATGTTGCATGCGCTTAAATATTTCATACTATAGAAAATTGTGGCTGGCAAAAATGACAGCTGCGTGTGGAAAATAATTAAGAAGTCATTTTTTTTTTTTAAATTTATGACCCTGGCCACAGCCGTCTTGCCCCATAGGCATTGCAATGTGTTGCATGCCACGTGTGTGTGTGTGTTTGTTTGGCAGACACTTTGGCGACGGCAATTACGTATTCGACGCGTGGCCGTCTCGTGTGCCAGGGAACCTCCTCAAAAGTTTTCTGCAGCAAGGAAAACAAACGACTGACAACGATTTAGTTAAACAAATTGTGCACTTGATTGCCACTGGCATGAATTTAAATTGCATACAAATTTCTGGCAATAATTGCAGCTACAAGAAATGTAAACAAGTTCTGGGGTAAGCGAGTGATTTACACACTGCAGCAAAAGATTGTGTCTTTGTTTTTTAGATTAAGTGTATGGACGGAAAGCAAGAAAGCAATTTCTTTACCTTACCTGGGCCAAAGTTTGGATGTGTAGTAATTAGGCTAGACTGACAACTTTAGCACAGTATCGAGATTGAACAAAAAAAACCAATTAAAACTTTAATTAAGGAGTAATTTCGTACATTGTGCCTGCCAAAGTTCATATATCCTTGACTTTGGTATAAGTATATTAGGAAGGACGCCGATCAGGTACCATCAGAAAACTTCATTAATGATTGCTATTAGGGCTTACATAATAAACTTAAGCCTCTGCGAAAATGTTTCCACAAATATTACGTATTCGAAACGTAGGCCTCAACGAATATATAAATTATTTCTGGCTGCTTAGGCTGTGTTCAGTTGACAATTTCTCGATCATATATATGCATGATGTGGGGCATAGGCGCGATTACAAAACAAATTCTTCAGTTTACAAAATGCGGAACAACACAAAATCAAACCAGGACACACTGCATCCGTCTCTCCATTGTATGGTATTATATCAGTTGGAACTTATTTTTTAATATATGAGGCAACATGTTTCGATTTCCTGCTGCTGCATGCTGAATCTCAAAGTATTTTGTTGCTTGGGAAACTTATTTGAAGATCTTGCCCTGGTTGAATTTGCGACCATCCTTGTCGGTGCCGGCCCAGGAGAAGTATTGGGTGACCAGTTTCTTGGTGTCTTCGCTCTTGGCATCCAGTTTCTTCCAGTCGTACACCTCGTAGTCAGGCCAGATCCTGTCCGCGCCATACCCACACGCCAGAGATGGTGCTGTTGCCGTCCTCGCCGAACAGACACACCGAGGCGAAGGCCTGCTTGCGTATCTTGTCCAGGCCCTGGAACATGCCGGTGACATGAACACCTTGGACAGTTCTTCGTTGTATTTGTATTCGCCGAACCAGATGGAGTAGTTCTCGGCATCGAATTTGTCGAAGATGTAGGGAATGGACTTGGCCTCCTCCTCGTTGGAGTAGACGCGCTTGAAGTCATCGAAGTTGAAGGTACCCTTGGGCATGGCATCGAAGGGGTCCTTCGATTTGGGCTCCAGAGCCAAGGCCTCGTCGGCGGCATCGAGTTCGGCCTTCCTTCTTCTCCTTTGGCTTCTTCTCCTCCTTCTTCTTCTCCTGTTTGGGCTGCTGCTGCTGTTGGGGCTTGCCGCCGCCAATCTTAGCCTGGAATTCGGCATATTTCTTGGGATCAAAGACTAAGGCCTTGTCACACAGCTTGTAATCCTTGACGACAGCCTGGACCTGTGGCTGGTTGAGGATGGTGACGACCACGGTTCAGATTGCCAAAAGGCTTGCACACTCGGCTCAGCACGTGCTCAGTGCAGCAGGCTGCTGAACACCACAATGTCGGCCAGGGTGATGCGCGCCGGCCAGGTAGGTGGCATTGAGCAGCTTCTGGTTGAGCTGTTGGAGCACAGACTCCGCATCCTGCTTGGCAGTGCTGTTCTTCTGCTGCGGCAGAATGCCCAGCAGGGGGGGGAACACCCAGGCGCAGGAGGCAGGCACGATTTCGTTGTCAGCAAACGAGATCCATTGCTGGACTTGGGCCTGGACGTAGGGGCATTTGCCACCACGCAGCTGTTCGTTGGCCACAAAGTAGGCAATGGCATTGGACTCGCTCAGGTATTTGCCATCGGAGGTCTCAAATGCTGGCACCTTGCCGCTGAGGAACTTCTTCAGAAATTCCGCCGATTTGTTGGTCTCGCCAAACTTGAAGTTATCGGCCACTTTCACCGTTGCTCCAGAGTACTGGGCCGCAATGAGCGCCTTGTACGCACGGAAGTTCTCGGGATAAGTGTAAAGTGTTCCAGTCGACATCGTGATTTCTGCCGGAAACGGAAAGAGAATATGCGCCTACGATTTCTCTTATTTTAAAAGTTAAGTGTGAATATATTAAAGCAAAAATTTTGAAAAAAAAATCAACGTTGGGCCGTATATTTTATAGAATTTACGTGCACAAATTAATTGTCGGAAATCCATGGTCTCTGATTAAATGAATTATAAACTTTGCAGGTATTGTATAAAATATGTGTACACTCAAAAAAAAAATCAATCCAAACGGGATTACATCAATCCGAAACAGGATTAAAAACAGGGTAATGCCGTATATTCTTAAGCCAATCCGGAAAAGATTGATTTGATCTCACTTTTTTCAATCCTGAAAAGATCAAATATATCCCGCATAAAGATTAAATTAATCAAAAATTCGAGCTCAATTTAATCCCAAAGCAGGATCACTAAGCTTTATTGAGATTAATTTGCTCCCAGAAAGATTGCTCTACCTTTCCTTTTTTCCTCCATTTTCCATAGGACACTTCCACCGACACCAGTTTAGGTATAATTAAAGCTTCTGAAAAAACAAAAGAAATATAAAAATTATTGTTGTCTTATCTGGGACTCGAACTCACAACTTTTCAGCTTTACACTGAACACGAATGGCATGGCATCTCATCGCACAGCACCGTATCACACGATTGTTGTCCAATGTCTTAAAGGCTATTTATACTTTTCTGCAAAGTTTCTAATTTATGAACATTGTAATCTTGAATAGGGATTGATGTAAGCACTTTCGGAATGAAACAAGCTCGAAAGGATTGCGTCAAGCTTTAAAAGATTGAATTGAGTAGAATATCCCGTAAATCGAGATTGAATTTTTAAGCTCGTGTGTGCTTTTCGTCAAATGTCAATTTAGTCGGGGAAACAAACCGATCGGAAATAAGAACTTGTTCGGTTCAGCGGTTCACACAGTTTTTAACCCACCGGTTTGGTTCATAGCATGGTTTTTGCAGCCAACTGAACCGCGGTTTCGGTTCGGTTCACTGGTTCAGTCTAAAATTATGAACACACTTCCAACTTTTAATAAATATAGAGCTCCGTTTCAATCAATCCAATCAATGGTAATCTTGTTCTTCAACAGTAAATGTTGGATTGTATTTCATGCATTGTATTTGCCAATGATGTGTTGGTTTTGGCGACCTGATCTTCAGTAATCCAAAGGTTTGGGTCAAGCCAGCCAAACCAAACCTTTCTAATGATGATTAAACAAGAAAGCAAAGCTAACTTCGTCTGTGCCGAAATTTAAATACACTTGAAACTTTTGGTACCAATGACAATATATAAGCTGTCTTGTGTCATTGGCATATTAAAAAAAAAACAAGAAAGAAAGTCGGTCAAGCCCGACTATAACATACTCTTGTACCTGTGAAGTGCTGCCCATCACCGCTGCGACCTGTGCTGCACATAATTGTTTGTTTTCCTTATAACTCGACAACCGCTCATCCGATCTTTACCATTCCTTTGACGGATATATAAATAATCCTGATTACTAAATATGTCCAGAAGGAACGAACCTTCTATCTATAAAACTCTGGGAGATATGACGCGTGGCAAAAATTGAAAATAAACTTGATCTGCCTGCAAGTATAAGAAGCATATGTCCCATATATGTTAAACCTCTATCTCTTACCATCTCTGAGATCTGTACGTTCATACGGACAGACGGACATGGCTACAGAGTATAAAAATAGGGGAAAGTTAACTTCGGCTCGGCCGAAGTTTTGTATACCCTTGCAGCTTCCATTGAAAACAAAAAGTTTTTCTAACTAAGATTACTTTTTGGACCTTACTTTTCTATGAGATCTATACTATATAGATGTCTGATTTCGACCAAACTTGGTGAAATCATGGAAAAGCATAATAATCTGTAAATTACGAAATTTGAAGGCGATCCCATTTAAAACAAAAAAGTTTTTCTCACTAGAACTTATTTTTCGACCGATCATTCATATTGCAGCTATATTCTATAGTCATCCGATTTCGACCAAACTTTGTAGAATTGTGTAAAAGTAAATAAAATAAGTGTATGCCAATGTTAAGGACGTTTTCATTTAAAACAAAAAAGTTTTCCTCACTCGAACTAGTTTTTCGACCGATCGCTCCTATGGGAGCTATATGCTATAGTCATCCGATTTCGACCAAACTTAGTGAAATCATGGGAAAGGATAGTAAACTAAGTAAAACGTACTTTGGAGGCGTTTCTATTAAAAACAAAAAAGTTTTTCTCACTAAGACTAGTTTTTCGACCAATCGTTCCTATGACAGTTATATGCTATAGTCATCCGATCCGGCCGGTTGCGACAAATGTGCGGCGTATATGTACCAAAAGACTTCGCGGAAAGTTTGGTGAGGATAGCTTTAAAACTGACGGAGGACATAGCATAGAAACAAACGGACAGACGGCTAAATTAACTCAGCTCGTCATGCTGAACAAGAATATATACTTTTGTGGTGCTTTCGTCGGAGATGCTTACTTCATAATTTTATAACCCCTGCAAGGGTATAACAATTAAATTCAAAACTAAGCAATAAAAAAGCAAACGATTTGATTTATAAGCTGCTCCTAATGAATGGGTCGCATTTACAGTCGCACAATTTCAGTTTAAGTGACACTTTTCATCAGGAGCAGGCATCTGCTTTTAATGAACGTTGTTGTTAGGAAAACGATATACTTAATTTTTGTTCTACAGCAGTAAATAAATACGTCGTAGGATATATAAAATACAATAAATAACTAGTACAAAAAATCTGTTCATGATCGATGATTCATATTGGTTTTGTTTTTTAAATGTATATTAGATGATGACAAAATGTTTAGACAGTCTAATCAGCGTTGGCATCAATTAGAGCAGGCACTTCTGATAGATCAATGGGCGTGGCTGTCGAAGCATCACCCACAATTTCCTGAGATTCTGGCACATTAAGGGCAGTTTCGTCTTGGTCATCCATGATGCTGCTGCTGGGGCCATCTCCAGCAGCCTGTGCGTCCAGAATTGGCTGTTCTTCTGCTTGTTCGGCTGTTGTGCTGGCAGTCTCTGACTCTGCATCGTTGGCTGTGGGTGTTGTTCCTGCTGCAGCAGCAGCTGCTGCTGCCGCTGCCTTTGCCTTGGACTTCTTCTCCTTCTTCTTATTGTTTTTCTTGGCATTATTGGCCTTTTGCTGCTGCTGTTCGGCAGCTGATGGTTTGTACTTATCTTCAGTTATCAGTTTGCCCTCGCTGGTGGTCAGCAACTTCATTTGATTTTGCAGATTGGCCAACGTTTGCTTCAGCTCGGCACAATTACGCGACATAAGTTCCATTTTGGCCTTGTCAGTATTTACGGGATTAATTTTAACTGGCTCCGGTTCTGGTGGCAATTGCGGCATTGCGGGGATTTCAATATTATTATCCCTTAAGCTCTTGTGCAGTGTCGTTCTCTCCAATTGTAAAGCACGCAGCAATTTCTGTAGCTGCATTATTTGCTTCTGTTGAAGCTCAGATTGTTGATCTCGCAGCTGTTTCTCGGTGGCCAATTCAATGACCATGACATTGGCCTTTTCATACTTCTGACGCCACCCAAGAGCTTCCTTTTCAATTTTCTTGGTATGCTTGGACATCTTTTCGAGCTCCACTTTATAGCTGCCAAAGACTTCATTGGATTTTTGCAAAGATTGCTGAAAATCATCGTATTTGGCTGTATAGATATTGAGTTGTTCCTTTAACTGATATTCCCGTTCGGTAAGGTCTTTGATGGCGCGCTGAGCTTGCAACAGTTTCTCGAGACCAATTTGGTTTTCCCTGTGAAAAGAGAGAAAATGGTTGGGATAAAATTTAGATTTTATTTCGAATCTCAATTCCTTCGAATCTCAACCCTTTAAGCCTGTACTTAAGGGGGTCTTCTCATTGAGCAACTTTTTTCGACTTTTTTTTTTGCATTTATTTATAGCTTGGATATTCAAAAATATCCCCCAAAAGGATTTTCGAAAACTCGAATTAGTTCAGTGCAAACCAACTGCAAACGGGGTTTCCATGAGCAACTTTTTTTAAACCCTCGTATTTGACCTATCGTTGTTTCCGGTCTACGGCGTTTTGATGAAACAAAGTGAATCGACGGAGAATTGTCGCTCTTTAAAACTGCTTTAAACATTTTGATTTTTTTTTTTCCAAAAATTACTTCAAACTTTAAACGTTTTCTCGAACCAGTTCGAACTGGCGGCCATGATCTCAGTCAGAACCGATTTCTGAAACAAAGTGGAATCGACGCGAATTGTCACCATTCCGGCTGCCTCGACCATAATTTTAAAAAATTTTTACTATTTTTTTTTACACTAAACTACAAAAAAAGCCCGAAATTGAAATTTTTTGAATGGCCGCCATTTGTCAAAAAATCACAAAATAAGTTGAGGTCAGGAATACAATCTGTTACCGTTTTTTTCATAGCCGGCCAACCCGGGACCTTTTCACACAACGAAGTAGAGCCCTCGTAGAGGCAAAAATTTTTCGCCTTTGTAATCAATAAAAAAAAAGTTCACTCGTGTCAAAAAGAATTTTTTAAAAAGGGTCAAAAAACGGGGTTGTGGGCCCCTTAAGGATAACGTTCCGTTTTGCTTAAATTTGAACGGAAAATTATTTTTTTCCAGGCTATCGTAGGTAAGTCAGTCCGTAAGGTGCCAAGTATCCAAGGATTGTCTTAAATTTCGTCGAGTCACAAGCCTTAAAACCTTTCTTAAGTATAAAGTCCCAGTTTGGCCTCAAGTATGCGCGGAAAGGTATTTTTTTTTGAAGTTTCGAAGGTAAAACAGTCCGAAACCGTTAAAAAAACTCGATTATTTTCTTGGATCGCCCTTAATTTCACCCTATTCCATGAGTATATCGTCGCAACTAACCCTGAAATCTGCTCGAAAAGTCATTTTTTCGTTCTTTTGAAGTCTTTTTGTTCTAGGATCGCCCCTAACTCCACCGAATCTGAACCCTTTAAGCCCATTCGAAAGTCAAACATTCAGAAATGTCCTTAAATCTGTTCAGAAAGTAATTTTCTTGGACTTTTGAAGTTGAGGCATACTATTTGATGTAAGATAAAGTTAGGTCCGTTGGGTTCGAACATATTATAAAGTATTTGTTCTGGTTTTAAGAGGTATTGCTTGTTTGAACTAACTCTATTTGGTCTAGCTCTTGGTATAACAACTAAAGTACGGCGCTCCCAGTGTGCGGCCTCAGCAAAGTACTTAAAAAGTACCCAAAACGTACTGAACCGAAAAATTTGTTTCGAAACAGGTCTAGGTTCCAAATTTTTTTTAAAAGTTTTTCATTTCAAAGTGAAAATAAGTCGAAATTCCGGGTTCGAGCTTAAACCTTAGGTTAAAAAACTTGTTTTTAGACTCTTAGTTTCCCTTCCCAAGTGGGTGTTGGTATGACCCTACTTACTTGGAGAGTATTTCCTTTTCCATGGCCGCTTCCACCTGGGCCTTATTGAGCTTGGCCTGATGCAGTTGTGCCTCCAGTTGCACCTGTTCATTAAGCTTCTCCAAATGCTGTTCGCGCGTTTGGTATTGTTCGGCCAAAAGTTTTAACCTAAAAACAAAAGAACAACATTTAGTTATAGTGCGTATGTGTGTGTGGATTGTGTGTGTATCGGCCTCTGCCAGAGCATGCAGTGTCTATATTTAGACATTTCAGAACTCGCACACCGGTGTGTCAATTGCCTTCCCCCTTACTTTTTGGTCATCTCGATGTTGTAATCGCGCAACTTGATGTTCTCCTCATTGTTCTTGGCCAACGACTTCTGCACTTCGTTGAGCGATCCTTGAAACTTGGCCTGGCTCTCCTTGCGGCGCTCCTCCTCGACCTTGATCTGCAGCAGGCTCTCGTTTTTCACAGATTTGATAATGCGCTGCTGTTCGCGGCACACCTCTTGGAGCTTGTCGCGCATCAGCACGCTTTTATTGAGCTCCCTTTGCTGGTTCTCCAGCTGCCGCTGCACGGCACGCAGCTCCGTGGTTAGCCGGGTCACCGTCTTGTCACTCTCGACGGATCGCTGCAGCAGTAACTTGACTTTCTCCTCACTGGTGGGGCAGTCGTCTATAGATTTCAGCACCTGCCGTGGGGCGTGGACGGAGAGATTAGAGGATAATTTCCAACAACAAAAAACACCTTGCAGCGGTTGCCATTGTTACGCCGCAACTTACCTGCTCCTCTAGTTTCTGATCGCGCTGTTTCTCCTCCCGGGCCACTCGCTTGTTTTTGCTTAACTTTTCCATGCTGCAGAACGTGATTAATGAATGCTATTATTAACTTCTATTTTGTTTCCAATTTTGACTAAATTTGTTGTAGCTCTGCGCTCGGCTGCTCTGTGTAAAGTGTGACCGCACACGGCCGGAATAAAAATGTCAACATTCTGTTAGCGAGGGACTTTCAAGTTAACATTTTAGGGGTGGACCTTGGTTTGAATGGAATTGAGATGGACCTTACTCGAAATATCAATTGCTCAGAAAAAAATTAGGCAAATGTTTACTATCCAGCCATATATTCCAAGAATTTTGAAAAATATATACTCGATGGACCGCGAATTATGAAGAATTTACCAGCAGAAATCAATTGGAGGTCGAACATGGTCTTCTTGTAAATGAATTTTGAAATTTGCGTTTTTGCCCATATTAAATATTCTTAATCGCAAATGCTTTTCGAACTAGGTTTCTGATTTAAATAAATTCAATGCAAATTTTCTTCAAGTTTGATATTTACCCTTTTTCTTATTCGACTCCGACCATGAAAATGGCACTTGACTTAAGATGAATCTGCTGTAAACTATTTTCCACACCGCCAATCAAGGCAAGGATTTTTTTAAAGTGGTGTCCCCAGAAGGCCTAGTCCCATGCTTAACAATGAGAGTTGGTGGCCGCAAAATGAATATTAGTGCCATTGACGAACAGAAATATTTTTACCATACACACCACAGTGGCTTAACCTCCTCCTTCCTCCTTATCCAATCCATTCACCGCTTACTCTCCCAATACTTCCACCCTTTCCTTCTCTTCTAATTCTTCCACAGCTTCTTTCTTTCCCTCTTCCTGATTTTGGTAAATATAGCAGTGGTAATGCAATAGATGCACCACAGATGAAGACTAAAAGAAACCTCTTCAATTCTGCAGGCAAAATATTAAAAAACAAACCAAAAATCGAGAGATCGGATGAACGGCTGTCAAGTTATTAGGAAAACAAACAATTATGGGCAGCACTGGTCGCAACGGTGATGGGCAGCACTTCACAGGTATGTTATAATCGGGTTTGATCGACTTTCTTGCTTGTTTTTTCCTAATTTTTTCCTTCCCACTTTTTTCTTTCTATATTTAGATTTCTTAATTGTCCCCGAACGCGTCGATCAACCTGTCTCTGTGGTTGTTGCTCTGACCAGAAAAAATTTTTTCCTTTATTTTAATTTCCTTATTTTGTTTTCCTAATTTTGGTGTCCGAATTTTGGTATTCTTGGTAATAATTGTTCGAATTCTTATAGGGAATCCTTTCAGAAATACCACTTTTGTTTTGTTTGACAGTTTTTTTTGTTATTTTCTCCATTTTATCTGGTCACACCGAAATTAAAATCAGAATCAAAATCACTTGCTGGAATCCTCTATTGTATATTTATGACGATTTTATTGGAACCTATTTCATGCATTCTTCTTAAACTTTAAATTAGCTCTTTATTCTCATTTGCATTTCCATTTTTAGCGCGCGCCACACGCGCCCATCTCTAAAAGCAACCCTTGCTGTTAGCTTAACAGCACATTTGGAGTTTTAGCAGTGGTAGCGTTGCCACCCAAAGATAAATGTGTAAGTTCCTCAAACACTCGCTAGATGGCTGCTTAAAGCACACCCGGGATTTACAGTTATTTCTGCTGATCTTCAGTTTGTCATGTAAAATTGATCAATTTGCATGTTTTATTGCTAAAAAGTTAACACTGAATCAACGAAAAAGTGCAAAATGTCGGTTTTGGAACAAGAATGCATTGATTATCTAAACGATCAGGGCGTCTTGCCGCGCTTGTTGGAAATATTGAAGCAATTGGTGATTCTTGATCCGCTGCCAGCGGATCCCTTGATGCACATTTTGCACGCGTTGGGCTGTCCACTGATACCACAGGTATGTACGATCGATCCAGACTGATCGGGGGTTGCCTACATTCACATGTTCTTCTATTTTTATGCAGGCAGAAATGAAGGCGCTGGAACGCCAAGTGTCACGCTCCCATGACGAACTCCGCTACTTGCGTCGCCTTGTCATCGATTTGGGATGCGAGGATCAGCTCTATGCGGGCGATAGCGATGAAGAGGATTATGTGGGCTATTTCGATTCGGGTGCGCATACTGAGGATGATGACTCTTCGGTGGGCGATGACGAGGTGGAGACTCCCTTGGTTAATGTGGCCACGGAGCAGCTGGATCAGGCTTTTAACTAGTGGCTACATACAAAGTGTATGTACCGGCATGCTAATCGAGCATGTAACTTTCAATTTTTTTTCAACATCTATTTTCATTATGATAAATGAATGCTTTTTCGATCAAATTTAAGAGATTATGAAATAAAGTCAACGCCTGAGATCGTTGAGATTATGTAGAATGCTAAAGTGACATGCAACCCACCCACTTATTCATGAGGATTACAACCTGGGGAAATCAATAACTGGTTATGGAATATGTTCAAGCTGTTCGTGTTGTTGTTGTTGCTGCTGCGGCAGGCCAAAACAACAATTCAATTAATTCAAACACACCAATTGGAGGCGGGTGAGGAGGACCATGTTGAAAGGTGCACAATTTCATTTGCTAAAAACAACTGTGGATGCAATGGGTCAGAGTTGGTGGTGGCACCTTTTTATGCTAAACTAGGTAATTCATCATTATGGAGCTGGGAATTGGCTGCAGCAGCTAATTAAATGAAGCTCCCTGCATTAGCGTAATGTATTCATTTTATTATGTTTGCCCAACAAACTGGAAATATTTGTATTTTTGAAAGTGGCAAAAAAAAGCCACTAGAGAAATTAATTGGATAAACTTGTGTGTAGATTAGGAAGAGGAAACCCCATAGGGATTAGTGAAGTTGCTGGGAAAGTGAGCTTAATTCCTCGTTTTTCGGTTCACGAGAGTTTCTGTAGTTTCAATCAATGCTTTAGAGCAGCGTTGTTCAAGAAGAGCGAGGCCAAAAAGTGAGAATGTATTGGTGTACGTTATCAAAGCGACAAAGCTGAGAGCTTTGAACTGCCCTCAACGACGGCTGGGCAGCGAATGAAAGCAAAGAGAGAGCTCTGCTTACGCTCATATGCCTGACTTCGGCATGCGGTCGGCTCGTGTGCGTGTAAATAGCCGATTGCGCTCGGCCCCTGGAGCTATGGAGGAACATCGCTGCTTTAGAGCAGCGATGCCCAGCCATAAGATCTTTGGGTGCGTTTTGTTTTTGTAATTGCACAAAACGCACCCAAAGAGCATACGGCTGGGCATCGCTGCTTTAGAGCTTTAAAGTAAATATTTATTTATATCAACCAGGGATGCAAACCGGTTCTGAGCCTCAGCTGGTGAACCAAACCGCAAGCTGAACCAGCGTTCCTTCGAAAATGCTGAACCGAACCGAAAACCACAAATGAAAAAGGGTTTGATTCGGTTCAGTTCACTGACGAGTCTCAAAACGCACAATTTTTTGGGAGTTTTGATCGAGTTGCTACGATAAGTCCTTATCGATGCCAGATTAATGTAGCACCCAACCATTTTGAAACATACAATTGTCCACCGACCTCTGAATATGCCTGTCATAAGTTAACACTTCTTCTTTAGGAGTTGCAAATCGATTTGTTTGCATATATCATTTCCTTTATGGGACCATATTCTTTTTAGTCTGTCGAGCTTCTTCACCTTAATCCAACTTTAGCCAGGAGTACAGCTATTAAAGTGATATCATTATGGACAAAGCAAGCACAACTATTCAAACTTTTCAATTCTCTAGGAATTCAGTATCGAAATGGTTGAAAAGTAACATATAACTTAAGAAATCATTATATTTCGAATATTGAAGCAAAAATTTGGAAAAAAGACACCATAGGTGAGCTTTAATATTTTAAAAAGTTCATCATTTTATGCCCCACATGACCAAAAGTATAAAAAATCTGAAAAAGTAACCTGTTTTGAGTACACACATTCTCATGAATTGAGAGACGGTTTGCAAACCAGAATGGATGACAAGAACTTTGGATCTAAGGCAGCGATGTTCCTCCATAGCCCCCAAGGGCCGAGCGCAATCGGCTATTTACACGCACACGAGCCGAGCGCATGCCGATGTCGGGCATATGTGCGTAAGCAGAGCTCTCTTTGCTTGCATTCGATGCCCAGACGTTGAGCAAGGCAGTTCAAAGCTGGGCTGTGTCGCTTTGATATCGCACACCACTACACTTTCACCTTTTGGCCTCGCTCTTCTTGAACATCTCCGATCTAAAGTCAACCAAAGTCTAGATCATTTGACACTGCATCAACGATCGAAATTTGAAAGATCTCTTACATATTTGGGAACATGCTAAGATTTTAAAAAATCTTCATTTCAACATTTTTCAGTGTTGAACCTTGAAGACGAAATAGTAGACCGAAAACTATTTCTTCTAGCGGCTGAAGCGGTAAATCTTGGTGTTGACAAAGACGCTCCTTTCTTTCTTTGGCAAAAATAATCCCCAACATGGGACATAAAATGGGTAAAAATTTGTATCGACAACCATCAGCAATGCCATCGTGGAAAAAGTTTTTCCAGTGATAAAGAATGTTTGAACCAATTTGAGGAATCAAATGAGAGTCGAACTGGTGACAAAAAGTGAAATTTTCATATGAGTTGCGAAGAATTTGCTCTTTTTTTTTGGTTTTCCTCGCGGGATCCCCAAAATCCCCAAAAACCGTTTTGAGGTCGTTTTACTCACTTAACATGAAATAACTCGCGAATGGACCATCTGATTTTCTATCAGGCCTGTTCCCGTTTTCGATTTCGATCAGAACATGCGGAATCGGAATTGGTAGCTGTTCCCGTTTCCGAAAAACGATCAAGTTATTCGGTTTCAAAAGTTTTGCCTAAGTGTCAGTGGAATGAAAAGTAAATGCCAATTTTCTTGGCAACTGTGATTCTTTGCCTCTTGCAAGTATTTTTATTTTAACATGTCAAATATTGTGAAGATTTTGAAGTATCTATAGATATAACGAGCCATCCATTTGATTTAAAAACATATTTATTAAATTTGTACCTCAGAAATTGCATGTAGACGAAAAGAAAAGGATCGAAATGAAACCGAGCTGTTCGCAATTCCGAATCGGCGCATGCGCAGTGCTGATCGAAATTGTCAAGGCTGCCTTATGGCTGAATTAAAATTCGATAACGATTCGAACTTTCATTCGAAAAGACAATCGATTTCTATTTCACTCGGAAACGGGAACACCAAAATGAAAACGATTCGGAATTGCGATCGTTTTACTTTTTCATTCCACTCGGAAACGGGAACAGGCCTGTATAAACTTGTTAATTCCGATAGCGACGAGAAGATTCTCGTATATTATATTCAATGCTTTCATAGATGTAACGCGATGGCTGATAAATGCGAGTTACAGATCTGGTATTTACTACTTTTTTTTTTTAAATTCCTACTCTAATCCTTGCTGGTTTAATAAAATTGCTTCAAGCTATTTTTTCTTAGGTTTTATTATAATAGTCCATTTAATTCTACGTCAAACAAATGTTGTTTAGATGAATTTGTTTACCGTTTGCCGAAGTTATTTGTGTTTTTCTAAGCAAACATCGACTATCTAGTATTCTTTTTTAATGTGTTTACAGAATTATGCTGGGTTTATACTGCGTCACAGAGTGTCACAATATCACAGCTCCATACGAATTTGACATTGTGACACTCTGTGACGCAGTATAAGCCCATCATAACTTTTTACTTAACATAAAAGCCCCAAAAAGTATACTTTCCGAATGTTAGGTGGGAAATTTAAATACAAATAATTTTTACATGTATTTTTTACGATGTTGGACTGTTTGGGAGCTGTTACCTTGTAGGGCCATGATAATCTCCGGTCAAATCAACAATTAATAGTAACATCCTGACTACAATAGTACCTTCTTATTCAGCGAATGTTTCATGCATATGATTTTAAACTCAGATTATCTTAGCCACATCGATGGCTGGTGTTTTTTTATACCCTTGCAGTTGGTATTATAAAATTGTCCGGAAGTTTGTAACGCATAGAAGGAAGCATCTCCGACCACATAAAGTATATATATTCATGATCAGCATGACGAGCTTAGTTGAGTTAGCCCTGTCCGTCCGTCTGTCCGACTGTTTCTATGCTATCTCCTCCGTCAGTTTTAAAGCTATCCTTACCAAACTTTGCATGAAGTCTTTTGGTACAAATACGCTGCACATTTGTCGGAACAGGCCGGATCGGATGACTATAGCATATAGCTGTCATAGGAACGATCGGTCGAAAAACTAGTCTTAGTGAGAAAAACTTTTTTGTTTTTAATGGAAACGCCTTCAAAGTACGTATTTCTTAGTTTACTATCCTTTCCCATGATTTTACCAAGTTTGGTCGAAATCGGATGACTTTAGCATATAGCTGCCATAGGAACGATCGGTCGAAAAACTAGTTCTAGTGAGAAAAACTTTCTTGTTTTTAATAAAAACGTCCTTATCATTGGCATACACTTATTTTATATACTTTTACACAATTCTACAAAGTTTGGTGGAAATCGGATGACTATTGCATATAGCTCCCATAGGAAGGATCGGTCGAAAAATTAGTTCGAGTGAGGAAAACTTTTTTGTTTTTAATGAAAACGTCCTTTTTATTTTCATATTCTTATTTTATATACTTTAACACATTTCAACAAAGTTTTATCAAAATCAATTGACTATAGCATATAGCTGCAATATGAATGTTCGGTCGAAAAAGAAGTTCCACTGAAAAAAACTTTTTAGTTTTAAATGGGATCGCCTCCAAATTTCGCAATAACCAGTATATTATGCTTTTCCATGATTTCACCAAGTTAAGTCGAAATCAGACATCTATATAGTATAGATCCCATAGAAAAGTAAGGTCCAAAAAGTAGTCTTAGTTACAAAAACTTTTTTGTTTTCAATGGAAGCTGCAAGGGTATACAAAACTTCTGCCGAGCCGAAGTTAACTTTCCCCTATTTTTTTTATAAGAAATCTAACTTATTTTAAGTTTGAAACGTACTTGCATCAAGTTGAAATGCTCTTATTTTATGTATGTTTCGTACTCGTTTTTTAAGTTCGATAATACTCAAATCAAGTTTTCAGACGTAATTGATTTAAGTATGGCGAACTTGATGCTAGTAATTTAAGGCACAGTATGACTATCAGGCCTGTTCCGGTTTTCACTTTCACTAAATTTGCTCGAATTCGATTTGGCTACCTGTTCCGGTCTTCACAATTCGATAGATTTACTCGATTTGAATTCACATTGCTTGGAGCCGATGAATTCAAAAGTAAATGCGATTTTGTACATAAAGGCGTCAAATTAATGGCTTAAAGATAATTTTGTACCAATGTTTAGTGTTTTTAGATACTTTTTGCAATTTTACATTCCCTTAAAAATTATTTTTAATAAAAAAATTAATAATTTTTATGAACAGCTTCGATTTTGCCACGTGCCATCCAAATCGAATTCACATATTTTGTTAAAGCTGTTCTGGTTTTCACTTGTTTATGAAACGCTGGGAAAATGTTAATAAAATGCCCTTAAAAATTGAAACGACATTTTAAACACTTATATTCAACTACTATCAACTATTTTGAGTGATTATTTATTGGATTGTTTTGATTCACCAGTTGATTAAGGTGAAAGTGTAGTCAACGGAAACAATTTGGAAATGAAACACTCGAATTGCAAATCGTTCAAATACCAGAACAGCTAAAACCAAATCGTTCGATTTTGTTTTCGTTTGAAATCGAAGAAATATGTGAAAACCGGAACAGGCCTGTATATTAATAGTCAGTTGAATTGCTGGTTTAAGTTCCAGTCCATTCATATTTTTATACACTTCAAAAGCGTATTATATTTTTGCCCAGAAGTTTGGAACGCATAGAAGGAATCATCTCCGACCACAAAAAGTATATATATATTCTTGAACAGCATGACAAGCTGAGTCGATTTAGGTTTGCGCGTTCGTCTGTCTGTTTCTACGTGAACTACTTTTTTATGTCTTTTTATAAAACTTTTTATTCATTTAACGTGCAATTTCTTAATCGTTTTTCGAACTAGTTGGGACTACATCAGTGGAGATTTGAATTGAGTGGACTCACCGAATTGCTTAAAAATAAGCACACCGTCAAACCATCTTTAGGCCTCAGTGAGCAAAACCTGAGCTCCAACATAATTCTAAATTTAAATTAATCATTTTAATTACTTAAAAATTTAAAATCGTAGATAAGTGCTTTCACAAACATAATTCTAATTTAAATAATCAAATTATTACAAAAAAGTGTTCCAAATGGTTCCAAATGGTCGCTAACTTGACGCAGTCTCAACTTATCGACTAGCTCAATTAAACTAATCGATTTGCAGTTCCCTCTACTCACAATTCTACTTTATTCTCAGTGAGCTCAGTTTTCTGACAACTGCTGCATTCGTTAGACGTGAAAATGGGGAATCCCGGAGATCTGCTCGATTTACCCTTGGAAGTTCTTCAGCTAATATTTGCTAAACTTGACAATTTCAAAGATCAATTAAACTTTGCTCGAGCTCATCAGACCTTGAGCAATGCAGTTTCCGCTCAATGGGGAATAAAATTTAAGAAAATTGTGTTCGATGGAAAACCAATGAATGACTGGACGTTTATTTTGGCTGTGTGCGGATTCTCTGTAAAGAGCATGGTTATTCAGAATGCAAACAATACCGTGCCAATGTTAGAGCTCGCAACGAAGTATTGCCCGAATTTGGAAGTACTATATTTTTCCCTACCCTTCGGTCAAAATAAATTGATGAGGACATTGCTGGTACAATTGAAGAATGTTAATTATCTGGGATTATTGTATCAACCTGGAACAGGAAACATTCTTGATGTTCTCAAAGAATTGCCAAAGTTGCGAAGCTTGTATTTAAAGCACTTCCCCAGAGCGGCCTGTAAGTTGTTAAGCGAAAATCAAATCTAAATACAAATTTGAAATTTTTTTTTTTCATTTTTAGTATCTCCTATTAAAGATCTGGAGAATCTGGAGGACTTGGTTATTGCTAATGAGGAGCCGTTGGATATTATTGCTGAATTCTCTTCGATGAAAAATCTGTGCGACTTGGAAGTTAGAGCTGGCATCGTAAAATTTGATCCGAAAGAATATAAGGAACCTCTATTCCCTAAATTGGAGGTGCTCCGTTTTGAATTTGGCATATTCCGAACTGAATTGCCTTACTTTCCGAAGTTGAAAATGCTAGCCGTAGCAAAAGTTCACGGTTCAACTCGACCTGGTCATATCTTTGGCAAATCTCCTTCTGATCCTTCTAATTATGCTAAGAGCCTAAAGTCCTTATGTTTCGGTTACAATACACAAAGACTCTCTTAATACTGCCGATGCACAAATCGTTTCAACCTTAGCAGCACTTACCAGGCTCGGTATACAAGTGCTCAATGATGACTGTTTCCAATACATCGGTCAACTGAAAGAACTGGAACATATTATGCTGCAGTACTCAGATGGCATGACGAACAAAGGTCTGCTGGAACTGATGCGCAATTGCACAAAACTACGTCGCGTAGAAGTATTCGGATGCCATCAGATAACCCCGGCTATATTGGTCCCAATGCTGGAAATTTTGAAAAATAATGGCGTCAAGAAAGAGAAGCCTTTGGTGTTTATCTCAGACTTTGGTTTCGAGGATGTTGGACCAGAGGTGAGTTATAGTCTAAAAAAAATTTGAAAGTGAATTTAATGGGAATTTTCTTAATCTTATTAACAGGTTCGCTTGAATCCGAATTTTAATTTAATAGAAATTAAAACCAGAAATTGACTGGAAGTACGTTTTACTTGGAGTATGGAGAAGAAGGAATTACATTACAAAATGGCGAATGTGTTGAAAAACTTATTCATAAAAAACTATTCATAATAAATTAATTATTCTTCCAGCTGTATTTTGCCATTAGAAGCAAAAGCAAAATAAACTTATCTTTGATCTTCAATGGTTCAATAACTCTCATCAGAAACCTGCAACAAGCCTCTAATGTTCGAACACACTCGTGCGTATACTTGGCTTGGTTGGACTCGTCGCACAGTGTAAGATTTTGCCAATCTAGGGCGACACAAATCAATTTCAGATGTTTTTAAGAGATATTGACTTGAAATTTGGAATGCAAGCTTTTTTTCCCCATACGGAAGTATAGTTTTAGGTTGAGCAGCATCGGACCAAAACTATTATCCCCTCCCATACAACTTTTCATTTTTCAGTATTAGCCAGAAAACGATTTTTATATGGTAGATATACGATATTGTCACTCGATATCGATCAAACTTAGTCGAATTGTGTGGAAGTATAAAAAATTAATAAAACCCAAATTTGGGGAGGCTATCACTGAAAACAAAACAGAATTTCTCCCTAGAACAAGTTTTCAATGAGTTCCTATGGTAGCTATACCATATCGTAGTCCGATTTTAATCCAACTTCGTAAAACTATGTGAGAGCATATCTATATATTAGAAGCGACGTTTGCATGGGTTGTTGTTGTTGTAACGGCTGGTGGGTTGATCCGTATGTACATAGAGATAAGAAAAAATAAAGGAAAGGAGAGGGTAAGTATTAGAGGGGTTGATGTTTAAACTATACCCTGTCCAGGCCGAGGAAGGAAGCTGCCTCGACCGGATGGGTCCAGAGATCTAGTGGAGTGAGAACAGTGGGGTCTAGGGAACAGTTGAGAAGGTGCTTGGTGTCGTGTGGGCCATAACCGCACTTTGTGCAGATGTCGAGACAGGGTAGTCCGCACATGCCTGGGGAGAGTTTCCTCGGTTGGGTTTATGGGGGGTGGTCTGCCCCCCAGGACTACATTGTCCTGGTAGCTTTCCACGGTGCTGGCTACGATATTTGTGTGCGCGTCCTTCTTGGCTGCCGCGCAGGTAGAGGAGGTTACATCTCCGTCTCCTAGCAAGTGTTTAAAGGCAGGCATTTCGACTCTTAGGTCGTAGAGAACAGGCGGGTTCCTGCTTGCCATGGGGCCAGTGGTGCTAGTGTAGTTTGGGTGGGATTCCATTCAGCATCCGATGAGGTATTGCTGGGTCAGGAGCTTGTTGTGGTTCCTTACTGGCAAGATCTCAGTCTCCTGGTGTAAGTGGTCAGGGTGCGTTTTGAGCCAGCTGAAGGTTTCGCCACTGGGTGTCGCTAATAGCTGGTTACCAGATCGGGGCCGCGTAATTGATCATCGACCTGCCGATTGCGATTTAATCATAAGTTTCTAACAACTTGTAGCACTAGGAAGTAAATAAGTAATAAATAAATAAAGTGATATCATTATGGGCGAAGCAAGCACATCCAACTATTTAAACTTTTCAATTCTCTAGGAATTCAGTAACGAAATGGTGGAAAAGTCACATATCACTTGGAAATCATTACACAGTACGACACTAAAAAAAAACCGGGAATGAGACCCTTAATTTCTGATAGAAGGGACTTCTGTAAGCATCACCTCGTACCCAGTTTTTCAATTATAGCCTAGGTTCGCATTCTATGGGTACTGTTGTACTAGGAACACAAATCTTAATTGTTAATGCTTCAAGATAAAAATCTACAAAATTCAGTAAACACGGACAGGTCCATGGGGTACATAATATCAAGAGATCGCGTTAAGGCTCCTCCAGAAGGGGTCAAACCCATATCCTTGAATATCTTTAAAACCACACGTTAGAGTTTTATTAAAAACTAAACTTATGATGGCATAATGGGCTATTGCATGTCCCTATCAGATGGTACTCGTTAGCCAAAAAACCCCGAGATGGAGTACCATTTTAAGATTCTCCCAAGAACTACTCCATAGCCCAACGAAATTTTTCATCGCTACGTTCAAGTGGCCCTTACGACACCAAGCCGAAGCCTGTTACGCACGAACCCCAGGCAATATAGCAGCCCACCTCCCGCCCAACCGACCGAGAGGCGCAGCCGCCAACGTGCGACACGAAAACCGGATCGAAAAGTAACAAAATAATTTTAAGTACGGGGCAAATGAGTTAAAATAGAGGTTTTTAAAGCAGGAAGAGAAAGTTCCGAATTGATTAAGCGGTAGAGTTTGTTGTAATCAGCACAGAGGACACTAAACGGATCATGCAAGGCATAGTTAGTAGTACAATGTTTCAGAGATAAGGGGACAAAGTTACGGGACAGTCTACAAGGAACATTAAGATTAATTTGGCTAACCAATTCCGAAGAGTCGATTTCGTCATTAATTAGTCTATGTATGAAGATTATACCAAGCATAACTCTACGGTTAAGTAAGGAAGGAAGATTAATTAAAAGTAGTCTACTAGAGTAAGATGGTAAACGGACCTCAGGATTCCAGTTCAAGCCACGAAGGGCAAACAATAAGAATTGCTTTTGCTTGATGGGTCGAATGTTGCGGAGACCACACACATGAACCATACTCAAGTGTAGGACGGACAAGAGAAGTGTAAAGAATCTTGGTAGTGTAGGGATCGTCAAATTCTTTCGACCACCGCTTAATAAACCCAAGTAGCAGTTACATGAGAGTTAAATTTAAGTTGACGGTCAAGAATAACCCCAAGATCATTTACTTCATTTAGGCGCTGCAATGCCACATTATCAAGCATGTAAGTGACTAATTGTGGTAAGCTTCTGTAAAATGTCATAACCTTACACTTTAAACTGTTTAGGTTTAGAAGATTATCTTGACACCAAGAGTGAAATGCATACAAGTCTGCTTGCAAATTATAGCGGGAAACCAAATCATTAGTGAGCCAAGACTGAAGGAAGATCATTGATAAAAATAGTTTTTTTTTTTTTTTTTTTTTTTTTGTGGTTTAAAGAATACATTTATTGGTAACTAGCCTTCTGCTACCCTTTTTGGCCGCTTATACTAGTGTGATATTGTGTTTTATCAGTACTTGGCAGTGTCCATTTGGGCTTACCGATAATGTGTAAGTGTTTTAATGTAGGTATTAAGTGAGAAAGTGTGAGAATTTGGTGTAAATGGTGTCCTGCTAGAGTCGCCGTGAGTTCAGGTCCTTGGGTAAGACTCTCTTTAACCTTCTTCTTTGGCGTACACCTTGGATTCTCCGTTTTCTTAACAAGTTTTTAGCCAGTTTGTTGGGGTGGTGAGATAGCTTGTCAAGGTAAGTGGCGGCCTGTTTGTTGATAACATCCCCAACCATGGGAACTCCAAGGTCTTTTTCAATATCCCTGGTTCTCAGGTACCATTCAGCTCCCGTAATGCGTCTAAGGATTTTCGCCTGGACCACTCTAATCTTCCTCAGGTGAGACTTCGCCGCGATTCCATAAATTTGTAGGCCATATCTCCATACCGGAGCCAGAATTGCCTTGTAGATTAGGACTTTGTTCCTGAGCGACAATTTGTTGTTGGAGTTCAGGAGCCACCCCATGCGCCGTGCTTTGGCAGCCACTGCCTGAGCTGTTGCCGTGACATGTAGTCCAAAGGTCAGTCTTCTGTCCAGTGTCACTCCAAGGTATTTATGAGCTGCTTTATGCTCCATAAGCTGACCGTGCAAGAATACTCCCGGGCAGGTGTCACGACGGGTGGAATAAGTCACCGAAGCGCACTTGTCCGTGTTTATCGCAATATTCCATCTACCGGCCCAATTGCTAAACCTATTCAAGTACTCTTGAAGGGCA
Source organism: Lordiphosa collinella (assembly GCA_018904265.1). Taxonomy (NCBI): domain Eukaryota; kingdom Metazoa; phylum Arthropoda; class Insecta; order Diptera; family Drosophilidae; genus Lordiphosa; species Lordiphosa collinella. Next base: position 18,955 of record JAEIFV010000635.1, on the reverse strand, counting down.
TCTGTGGCTGAGTATATGCATTTGTTTCGGGCAAGTATGGCCGTGTCATCAGCAAATGTTGCAATTAGAAGATCTTCTGAGTTTTCAAGCGGAATGCTACAGGCTCTGGGCATATCGTGAGTGAATAGGGAGTATAGCGTAGGACCCAATACGCTGCCCTGCGGTACACCAGCCCGAATTGGTCTTGTTTGGGATGTCGCTCCGTCCTGTGCAACCTCAAAAGCTCTGTCCGTCAGGAAGCTCTTGATTAGAAGGTACAGTTGGGGCGGAAGAAGTTTCTTGATCTTCGAGAGCAGACCTGCGTGCCACACTCTATCGAAGGCCTGCTGGATGTCAAGGTAAGCTGCCACTACGTACTCTTTCCCGTCATACCCTTCAAGGATGTAGTTGACCACTCGATGTAATTGTTCGGGAGTTCCATGGCTCAGTCGGAAGCCAAATTGGAAATCGGGTATGGCTTTTCGAATAGATCGAATATCAAGCATTCTTCGAAGGATACAGCGCTCGAAGATCTTTCCAAGGGTGGATAGTAGGCTAATCGGCCGGTAGGAATGATAAAAATAGTAAAAAGCAATGGGCCCAAGTGACTTCCTTGGGGAACTCCAGAAGTAACCTGGATGCACTTAGAATATGAATTACGAAATATATCTTTTTGTGTTCTATTAGTTCAGAAATCCAACTGAGGAGGTTAGTTGGAAAGCCGATTAAACTCAGTTTGTGAAGCAGCAAGGAGTGATTAACAGAATCAAAAGCCTTTTATTTATGAACCCTTTGATCACTGAAGATGTGAATTCTAAAAGGTTAGTGGTAGTAGATCTACGCTTCACAAATCCATGTTGGAAGGGTGAGATAATGGAACTACATAAATGTTGCAGTTGAGATGTTATAATTCTCTCAAAAGCACAAGATAGAAACTGGCGGATTGACAAAACAATACCATTCAGGGATTCAAACCCAAACACTAGCCAATTCTGGTGGCTACATAACTCATAGACCCCGACCTCTTCCCCTCCCTATTTTCTCCCCAACGTTATAACCTTTCTTTTTATACCCTTGCAGAGGGTATTACAAAATTGTCCGGATGTTTGTAACGCATAAAAGGAAGCATCTCCGACCACATAAAGTATATATATTCTTGATCAGCATGCCGAGCTTAGTTGAGTTAGCCCTGTCCGTCCGTCTGTCCGACTGTTTCTATGCTATCTCTTCCGTCAGTTTTAAAGCTATCCTTACCAAACTTTGCATGAAGTCTTTTGGTACAAATACGCTGCACATCGGATGACTTTAGCATATAGCTGCCATAGGAACGATCGGTCGAAAAACTAGTTCTAGTGAGAAAACCTTTTTTGTTTGTAATGAAAACGTCCTTATCAAATACTTATCAAAGTTTGGTCGAATCGGAGATTACATAAGGTGGGCGGTCGAAAATAGTTCAGAGAAAAAATTTTTTTTTTAGGAAAACGTCCTTATCATTGGCACACACTTATTGTATATACTTTTACACAATTCTACAAAGTTTGGTCGAAATCGGATGACTATAGCATATAGCTCCCATAGGAACGATCGGTAGAAAAATTAGTTCGAATGAGAAAAATTTTTTTTGTTTTTAATGAAAACGTCCTTTTTATTGGCATATTCTTATTTGATATACTTTAACACATTTCAACAAAGTTTTATCAAAATCGGATGACTATAGCATATAGCTGCAATATGAATGATCGGTCGAAAAAGAAGTTCTAGTGAAAAAAACTTTTTAGTTTTAAATGGGATCGCCTCCAAATTTCGTAATTAACAGTATATTATGCTTTTCCATGATTTCACCAAGTTTAGTCGAAATCAGACATCTATATAGTATAGATCCCATAGAAAAGTAAGGTCCAAAAAGTAGTCTTAGTTAGAAAAACTTTTTTGTTTTCAATGGAAGCTGCAAGGGTATACAAAACTTGGGCCGAGCCGAAGTTAACTTTCCCCTATTTTTTTTTATGAAAAATCTAACTTATTTGAAGTTTGAAACGTACTTGCATCAAGTTGAAATGTTCTCATTTTAAGTATGTTTCGTACTCGTTTTTTAAGTTCGATAATACTCAAATCAAGTTTTCAGACGTAATTGATTTAAGTATGGCGAACTTGATGCTAGTAATTTAAGGCACAGTATGACTATATTGATAGTCAGTTGAATTGCTGGTTTAAGTTCCAGTTCATTCATATTTTTATACACTTCAAAAGCGTATTATATTTTGGCCCAGAAGTTTGGAACGCATAGAAGGAATCATCTCCGACCACAAAAAGTATATATATTCTTGAACAGCATGACAAGCTGAGTCGATTTAGGTTTGCGCGTTCGTCTGTCTGTTTCTACGCGAACTACTTTTTTTTATGTCTTTTTATAAAACTTTTTATTCATTTAACAAAGAAAGTTTCGTTTCGTGCAATTTCTTAATCGTTTTTCGAACTAGTTGGGACTATATCAGTGGAGATTTGAATTGAGTGGACTCACCGAATTTCTTAAAAATACGCACACCGTCAGACCATCTTTAGGCCTCAGTGAGCTGTGTAATATGCACACATATGGAGTACACACTGTACTCAGAATTTTACATAAAACACACACTGTAACACTTTGTTGCAATGTTCAAGACCCAAGCACATTCCAAGTGCAGAGTAACACGATCCTCGTTGGGCAGATAGCACAGAAACGCAGCGTCAGCACAACTGAGCTTAGCCAGTGGCGCTGGTATATATGTGCATATACCATTCTCTCTCACATATATAACACATACATGACGCAACTGCGACGCTGTCGGCTCAGCCGTCAGCTTGAGACAATATGGAATCAAATTGTAAAATCAGTACGAATTAAGCAGCTCAAGAGCAATAAGCAGCTCAAGAGGAATGCTTTCACCAACATAATTCTAAATTTAAAATAATCAAATTAATTACTTAAATAAAAAGTGTTTCACATCCATCGTTCCAAATGGTCGCTAACTTGACGCAGTCTCAACTTATCGACTAGCTCAATTAAACTAATCGATTTGCAGTTCTCTCTCATCACTATTCTACTTTATTCTCAGTGAGCTCAGTTTTCTGACAACTGCTGCATTCGTTTGACGTGAAAATGGGGAATCCCGGAGATCTGCTCGATTTACCCTTGGAAGTTCTTCAGCTAATATTTGCTAAACTTGACCATTTCAAAGATCAATTAAACTTTGCTCGAGCTCATCAGACCTTGAGCAATGCAGTTTCCGCTCAATGGGGAATAAAATTTAAGAAAATTGTGTTCGATGGAAAACCAATGAATGACTGGACGTTTATTTTGGCTGTGTGCGGATTCTCTGTAAAGAGCATGGTTTCTCAGAATGCAGACAATACCGTGCCAATGTTAGAGCTCGCAACGAAGTATTGCCCGAATTTGGAAGTACTATATTTTGCCCTATCCTTCGGTCAAAATAAATTGCTGGTACAATTGAAGAATGTTAATTTTCTGGGATTATTCTATCAACCTGGAACAGGAAAAATTCTTGATGTTCTCAAAAAATTGCCGAAGTTGCGAAGATTGTATTTAAAGGACTTCCCCAACGAGGACTGTAAGTTGTTAAGCGAAAATCAAATCTAAATACAAATTTGAAATTTTTCTTTTTCATTTTTAGTATCTCCTATTAAAGATCTGGAGAATCTGGAGGACTTGGTTATGGTTAATAATAGCAGCCGTTGGATATTATTGCTGAATTCTCTTCGATGAAAAATCTGTCCCGGTTGGTAGTTGGAGCTGGCGTCGTAAACTTTGATCCGAAAGAATATAAGGAACCTCTATTCCCTAAATTGGAGGTGCTCCGTTTTGAATTTGGCATATTCCGAACTGAATTGCCTTACTTTCCGAAGTTGAAAATGCTATCCGTAGCAACAGTTCCCGGTTCAACTCGACCTGGTCATATCTTTGGCAAATCTCCTTCTGATCCTTCTAATTATGCTAAGAGCCTAAAGTCCTTACGTTTCGGTTACAATACACAAAAACCTCTTAATACTGCCGATGCACAAATCGTTTCAACCTTAGCAGCACTTACCAGGCTCGATATACAAGGGCTCAATGATGACTGTTTCCAATACATCGGTCAACTGAAAGAACTGGAACATTTTACGCTGCAGTACTCAGTTGGCATGACGAACAAAGGTCTGCTGGAACTGATACGCAATTGCACAAAACTACGTCGCGTAGAAGCATTCGGATGCCTTCAGCTAACCCCGGCTGTATTGGTCCCAATGCTGGAAATTTTGAAAAATAATGGCGTCAAGAAAGAGAAGCCTTTAGTGTTTGTCGCAAAATTTGGTTTCGAGGATGTTAAACCAGTGGTGAGTTATAGTCTAAAAAAATTTGAAAGTGAATTTAATGGGAATTTTCTTAATCTTATTAACAGGTTCGCTTGAATCCGAATTTTAATTTAATAGAAATTGAAGAGTACCCAAAATTTCGCCTCTTTTAAAAGCGCCACTTGAGCATCCATCAAAAACATTACAACTACATTTTACTTGGAGAATAAATGTGCTGGAGAAGGAGAAGAAATTACATTACAAAATGGCGAATGTGTTAAAAAACTTATTCTAAATAAAAAACTATTCAATAATAAAATAATTATTCTTCCAGCTGTATTTTGCCATTAGAAGCAAAAGCAAAATAAACTTGTCCTTGATCTTCAAGGGTTCAATAACTCTCATCAGACACCTGCAACAAGCCTCTAACGTTTGAACACACTCGTGCGTATACTTGGCTTGGTTGGACTCGTCGCACAGTGGAAGATTTTGCCAATTTAGGGCCACAAAAATCCATACGGAAGTATAGTCTTAGGTTGAGCAGCATCGGACCAAAACTATTATCCCCTCCCATACAAGTTTTCATTTTTCAGTATTAGCCAGAAAACGATTTGTATATGGTAGATATATTCGATTTTGTCACTCGATATTGATCAAACTTAGTAGAATTGTGTGGAAGTATAAAAAATTAATAAAACCCAAATTTGGGGAGGCTATCACTGAAAACAAAACAGAATTTCTCCCTAGAACTAGTTTTCAATGAGTTCCTATGGTAGCTATACCATATCCTAGTCCGATTTTAATCCAACTTCGTAGAATTATGTGATTTTTTAAGAGCTATAGGAAAGTTTTTCAAAAAAAAAAAAACATAAAATTCAGAAAAATGCATGAAATCTTTATTTGAATCAATAGTACGGTCCATATAATTTAATGTTTGAAGATTCTTTCATGCAAATGTTGACCTTGACTGCGCCTCAAATGGTCCATCCGCTTAGTCCAATTTTGGCATACTCTTTCCAACATTTCGGCCGGTATCTCACGAATAAATGCTTCAATGTTGTCTTCCAATGCGTCAATTGAAGCGGGCTTGTCTGTATAGACATGAGCTTTAACATTGCCCCAAAAAAAAATAGTCTAAAGGCGTTAAATCGCACGATCTAGGCGGACAATTGACCGGTCCCGAACGTGACATAAAATGTTCATAGAACTCGCCTCTCAATAAGTCCATTGTTGTGCGTGCTGTGTGGCATGTGGCACAGTCTTGTTGAAACCACATGTCTTGCAAGTCAAGCTCTTGCATTTTGGGCAAAAAAAAGTTGGATATCATCTCACGGTAGCGTTCGCATCATCTTTGAAGAAGTACGGTCCAATGATGCCACCAGCCCATAAACCGCACCAAACTGTGACTTTTTCTGGATGCATTGGTAGCTCTTGCAATGCTTCTGGCTGATATTCACTCCAAAATCGACAATTCTGCTTATTTACGTACCCATTGAGCCAAAAATGAGCTTCGTCGCTGAACTCCGAAGTGGATCTTCGGCCAACTTTCCAAGGGCGCATTCACCAAAAATTCTACTTTGCGGTAGGTCGTTCGGCTTCAATTCTTGCACCAGCTGTAGTTTGAAAGGCTTCACACCTAAATCCTTCCGCAAAATTTTCCATGTTGTTGAGTAACAGAGGCCCAATTGCTGCGAACGGCGACGAATCGATAATTGATGGTCATCATTAACACTGGCCGATACAGCTGCGATATTTTCTTCAGTTCGCACTCTACGTAAGCGTGTTGGTGGTTTAATGTCCAACAATGTAAATTTGGTGCGAAATTTGGTCACAATAGCCCGAATAGCCGCTTCAGTGGGTCGATTAAACTGACCATAAAATGGAAGAAGCGCGCGATGAACTTTCTTAACAGAGCACGCATTTTGATAATAAAATTCAATAATTTGCCAGCGTTGTTCGTTTGTAAGACGATTCATGGTTAAATTATAGACCAAACTGAAGATGTTTGACAGTGAAACAAAACACGAAACGTGCGTGAACTGTTTAAACCAGTGTTGCTAAAAGATAATAGCTAAAAAATCACCCTTTATTAGAAGCGACGTTTGCATGGGTTGTTGTTGTACCTAAAAGAATTACATAAACGGAATAAATGGCAATCTCCCTGCAGAAATATCAAAATTGGAGATATGGTCATCGTAAAGGAAGAGAACATTCCGACAAACGAGTGGCGTCTAGGTCGGGTTCAACTGACTTATCCAGGCGCTGATGATAAGGTCAGAGTGGTCGACGTAATGACGGTTCGTGGTGTAATCAAGAGGCCTATAGCAAAACTTATCCTACTTTCTATAGATGACACAGCGCAAATCCAACCTGCCAATTAAACTATCCTACTTCTTATAGATGTTACAGTCCAGATCCAACAAAACAACTAATCCTCGTGTCGTCCATTAACTCATATATTCCACAAATCTAATCATTTATCCTCTTCTATCAGACAGATATCTGTATAATGGCACCTCGTCCTCGTGAACCGGAGCACAAACGTCCCCGAGGAACTGATTCGTTCCGATGCTGAGTTTGTCGCGGAATCCATCCTCTCCGGAAATGCTAGCGCGTCCTAAGGCTCAATATTGAGAAGCGTCTCCGGGCAGTATTGGTTAACAATTACTGCCCCAACTGTCTCGCCCACCAACACTCCGGACGTTCCTGTAGGAGTGGTGGCAAATGTCGAGTCTGCCAAAAGGACCATCACACGCTGCTCCATATGCGTGAGAAGCGTCGGTCTCCATCACCTGCAATGCCAACTCGATCGAGCTCCATGGCACCTGCAACCTCCTTGCAGACTCTTTTGCAGCACAAGAGTGTCTCTGTCCTGCCTACAGCGTCAGTTAAAGGCCGTCTGCGAAGGAATGCAAGAGAAGTTCGCCAACATGATCCTAGCAGATGATCGAGGGTTCCATCCCCATTCTGTCGCTTTGGTGCTAGGATCAAATGTCTACCCGGACATCATACTGCCACCTTCCGAGTCAAGGAGGCGGTCCTTTGGCTCAGAACTCCGTTTTTGGATGGATATTGTCGGGCTCCTGTACCCAATGAAATCTTTGTTTTTTCTTCCCTTTTATTTTATTTTTTTTTTTGCAATAATATTGCAACGCGGCCGGAATGTTTGTGTAAGGGTATCTGGTCGTCGCCCATGAAATCTTAGAAAATTAAACTTCTCACCACAGACTTGAAAAGTCACCACTCTAGGCTTAAGTATTATGTAACTCCAGTCTGTAAGTTAATTGTGAAAAGAAAGTGAAAGCGAATAGTTGAATACATCCCTGTGAAAATCTACCACCCGTGTTTTATCCTTGAAAGCAGCAGGAATACCCAGCCACCCCACTACCTTTATAGGTTCAACTTCGTAAAAACGCTCGGCTCTCTCTGATCCATTCTGCATGCGTGCCATTAGAAGGGACGTTTTCATGCTATGAAGATTTTATGCATTCCAACATTTAGCAAAAAGAACATGCTTGAAAAAAACGAACAGTCGTCAATCGTTCGGGCCTCATTTCGCATATTCGTTTCCAATAGCACGGGTGCTGCATGTGTGCCATTAGAAGGGACGTTTGCATGTTATGCAGTCTTCTTCGCTTCTAACCTACTGCCAAAAGGAACGTGCATCAGTTTTCATACAGATTATATGCCTTCTATCATACTGCAAAAGTTGGTAGTGCATTCCTAGTCAAAAGAAGTGTGCCAGAAGGCATTCTTTTCGAAACCACGTTCCTACAAATCCGATTGGGTGCCTTATTTGCACAAACCACAAATATTGTTGTCCAGCATCAACCACAAATGCGATTTTTAGCTAAGTCGGCCCAAAAATTTAGCTAAGCTAAACGATGTTTTTGTAAGAATATATTTTGGTACATTTCGTACGACATTCTAAAACCGAAAAATGTGGCCCAAGGATTATGACACGTAGCAAATAGTTGCACGTAGCCCGAGTTAAAAGCAAATGGGCGAGACCCACCTACACACGGCGGAAGATCGTACCGTATTAATTTCCCAGCTGCTTGTTGATTCCTCAGCGCACTCTTTTGTTTGTCGCAGTCGTCGTTGTCATCGCTGTGGACGTGTTTGTGGCACTTTTGTCGCTCTGTTTTCATTATTAATAATACGCTGGCTGCCTTACCCGGTTTCTTGTTGTTTGTCATTTTTGCCAAGTTTTCGTTTCAGTCGTCGTGTTCGTGTTAGTGACAGAAATTATTCTTGTTGACACATAAAAATGGTTCAACCCTTTTTTGTTTGTCTCATGAAAAATGACAACAGATGACAAAACGCGCTGTCTGCGTGTGAGGGCCATTTGGCAAAACATTTTGCAGACATTGACGTATATGGGGGGGTCACTGGGCTGGATATTTCTTAGCCTTCCTTTTCGGCTCATTAACACAGAGAATTTGCATATTTAATTGCTTTTTAATTGTTGTTATTTTCGAATTTTCCCAATTGCGGCTAACACATAAATTTGACAATATTTAAGCTGGGCACGTTTTTATGGCATTTCTTTCTCGCGCGCTTTGCCTCATTAGGCAAATAGAGCTTCTCGCCCGCTAATGAAGCATAGTTGTGAGACCTGCCACGCCCTTCCCTCAGCCAGACTTCAATTAGCCAGCGGCGTTTTTATTTCTCCTTTTCCACTCGCCTTCCTTTTAAACATTCGTTCGGTTTGTTTGGCCGTTTGCGGTCATTAAAACTAATGGCTGAGCTGGGCTTTAAAGTCCGCCCTTTTGCCTACGATCCGGATATATCATTTGACCAACAAGCCAAACAGCTACAAAAAAAAAGGAACAAATTTTTACCAAAAGTTTTGTTGGCTCGCATGTTGGCACAACCTGCGGTCACAAAAGGGCAGTAAATTAAAATTTACTCGACATGAAATTGAAGCGTTGCTGCCTTTCCTCCATTGCCAACCAATTCATCCTTTTTTGGGAGAGTTTTTTTTTTGGAAGTTCGGGTTTTGGTTGCAACTGCTTTGGACCCAATGGGAGTGGGTGAATGGAATTGGTTCGAGTCGCTTACAATGTGTCAGTGCAGCTCGCAAGGATTATGGGAAATATTTTCACTCAATAGTGAATACTAAATAGTGAATACTGAATACTCAATACTCAATACAAGTCAATACTCAATACTCAATACTCAATTACAAGTTTTAAAAACAATAAATAATGGCTCTGTCATTGCGCCTCGGACTCTGGAACGCCCACGGGCTTGCAAATGGTGTTGATGAGCTTAAACAGTTCCTTTCTGATCAAGCTATTGACATCATGCTTATATCTGAGACCTGGCTTAAACCAGGCGTCTCTGTTCACATCCCAGGCTATGATATCCACAAAGCAGACCACCCAAACAACACAACCAGGGGAGGGGCTGCTATCTTGGTAAAACATGGAATATCATACTATCAATTGGTTCCTGTGAGGCTGGCCCATCTGCAGATGGCGACAATCCAGGTGGCTACTAGCAAAGGAGAGCTGCTCATATCGTCGCTATACTTACCCCCTTCCCTCCCATGGTCCACAGCTGACTTCGCGGGGCTTTTCAACAGGCTTGGGAGCAAGTTCCTTATTGGTGGGGACTTCAACGCTAAACACAGGTTCTGGGGAAACTATAGAGCTGACTCGAGAGGAAGGAGCTTGCAAGAAGCTCTTGTTGCCACTTCAGCACAGATACTGGCAACAGGCCAGGCCACCCACTACCCGTTCGTCAACCGTAACACCCCTAGTGCCATTGACTTTTTTATATTCAACGGACTGCGTCCTGATGAGCTGAGCATTAGGATGGAGTATGCCCTATCATCCGACCACCTCCCTCTTGTGGTTGAATTGGATGGAGCTCCTCGAACAAGGGTGACAAATGGGCGGTTACTCTCACCTGGCACTGACCTGGCACTTTTCAGGAAGGACCTGGAAAGAACCTTGGACCTCAACCTCGAGATAACCCTTCCTGAGGATATAGAGGATGCACATGCAATTTTCGTGAATAAGGTGCATGCGGCAGCCCTCAAAGCACGTTCAAAGGAAACCCCTCAGGATCGCAGACCACACTCTTGCCTTCCGCCTGCCCTCGATGCTCTACTGCTCATCAAAAGGAGACTGAGGAGGCAGTTTACTCGCACAAGAGACCCCAATGTGGATAGGGTATACAAAAGAGTGGCTAACAGAGTTAAAAAGCTGCTCGCGAGGTTCAGACAGGATGCCACAGACCGCTTCCTAGAAGGTATTACCTCTGATGCCAGTACAAATTATGCACTCTGGTCTCTCACCAGAAGGTACAAGAAGCAGGCTGCCCCTAAACTCCCAATCCGCAAAGCGGACGGTACTTGGGCGAAATCTCCACAGGAAAGGGCGGAAGCATTTGCGGAAAATTTAGAGGACAGATTTAAGCCATTTGAAACCACTTCAGTAAGCCGCAGGAGACATGTAGAGCATGTCCTTAACACCCCTGGGCAGCTAACGCCCCCAGTTCCACCAATTACTCTGGAGGAGGTTCAGGGCCAAATCAAGAACTTAAACAATAAAAAAGCCCCAGGCGAGGATGGCCTTGACAATAGGGTTATCAAAGCCCTCCCAGTAAAAGCGGTGCTCTTCCTGGTCTTAATTTTCAACGCGGCATTGCGACTGGGTCACTTTCCTAAGGTGTGGAAAAAGGCTCAAATCGTTATGATCCATAAAGCTGGCAAAAGCCCGTCGGAGGTCGAGTCATACCGTCCAATCAGTCTCCTATCCACAATATCGAAAATTTTCGAGAGGTGCCTACTAGCCCGAATTATGGCAATCGATGGGGTGTGTGGCAGGATACCTCCCTTTCAGTTCGGGTTTAGAAAGTCACATGGGACCCCTGAGCAGCTGAATAGGGTGACTAACTTTATTCTCGACGGATTTCAGGCGAAGGAATACGTGGTTGCGGTTTACCTTGACATTAAACAGGCTTTTGATAGAGTGTGGCATGACGGATTGCTCTACAAGGTAAAAGACATCCTTCCGCCTCAGCTTTACTCTCTTGTGAAAAGCTTCCTCACGGACCGGACCTTCTCAGTAATCTTGGAAGGAGCTGTTTCCAGTGTGAGGTTAATACGCGCTGGTGTGCCACAAGGAAGTGTCCTCGGACCAACCCTATACTCTCTATACACTTATGACATGCCTGCAGGAGGAACAATACCCATTGAAGACCCCCAAGACTTACTCATTGCAACATTTGCTGACGATACTGCTTTTATGGCGAGAGACCCATGCATCTATAATGCCACCGATGTCGTTCAGCAATATTTGTATCACTTCAGCAGATGGGCTAAGCGATGGAACATTGGGCTAAACCTGGATAAATGTGCCAGTGTAACATATACACTTCGTCGCGATGAGTGCCCTGGCGTCTTTCTCAATGAGCAGCTATTACGGCACTTGCCTGGACATAAATACTTGGGAGTATATCTGGACAAGCGCCTTACATTCGGAACCCATATCAACGCGCTTGTAAGATCACTTTACGGCAGAGTGAAGAAACTGGGATGGCTGCTCTCCAGTAGGAATAAACTCTCACTCCGTAACAAAGTGCATATTTACAAGGCAATTATAGCACCAGCTTGGAGATATGGGATCCAAGTGTATGGAATAGCTGCAAAATCTCATCTGACAAAGATTCGTGTCCTCCAGTCCAGGTGTCTGCGCAAACTATCGGGAGCGCCCTGGTATATGTGCACAAGACATTTGGAGAGCGATCTCAACGTGCCGAAGATTGGAGACGTCATAAATTCACAGGCAGGCAAATACGTGGAGAGGTTGAGAAGTCACCCCAACACTCTTGCCAGAAGACTGTTGCGTAGACGAAGAAAAGCCGGAAGCAGAGTAAGACGACGCCTCAAGAAGATTTTCCCTAGAGAACTTCCAAACAGACAAATACCCTAGCAACCCCCACACACTAGACAGAACCAATACACTAATTTTACACATATTTTATATCATCACAATCAACCCTCCCATAATCAGACTTACACAAAGTCACACTTACACAAAGTAAGTTTAAATGAATGTACACATCAATCTAAAGAAAGTTGCCATTGACAGGTGACAGAAAATTTAGATAATAACAATAAAAAGCTCCGACCATTTTTCTACCACAATTTGCCGTTAAGCGACAATTTCCGCAGCGATTATTCAACGTCAACTAAGCCAAAAAAAAAATTGAAACAAAACTCAAAACCAACATTTGCAATTAAAAACAGCCGGCCAAGGCTTCTCCCCCTCCCTCTCTAGTTTATTTAATGTTGCAAATAGTTTTTGGAAAATATTCATGTAGCGACTCTACTGCAGTTTATTTGTCACATGGACATGCCGACCTCCTGCCAAGCGGATTAGATGGATTTATCGCACTGTGACAAATATACTGTGTAAATCATTTGGCAGACAGCTTTTCCAGGAGCTCAGCCCATCAGGATATGTTGAGTGTAAAATATAACGGATATATAAACAAACAAAAAGTATGTGGAACAATTAGCCATTTGGTAAAGTGAGATATCGAGTTGAGGGGATTTGAGTGGAAACGAATGACAGGTTTTAGGAAAAATTGCTTTTGCAGATTGCTGGCATTTATGAAAGGGAATTTTTGTACAAATTTGATGAAATGCTACTCGAAAATCGAAGAGAGGTCGTTGGACTTGAAAATTGACAGTTGAAATGAAGAAATATATGTAGAAAATGGATATTGCTAAGAGTCAAAGTCCCCGGGTGTGGTTCAGTGGCCTAAATTGACCTAATTACTAAAACACAAAAATTTATCATTTTTTTTTTTTATTTTTCAACATAGGATCCTTTTAGGTCGATACACTTTTCCCAGCGATGTTCAATAGCTTCGATACCTTTTTTATAATAAGAACTGTGAAGCTCTTCAAAATAGGCATTAACCTCGGACTCCACCTCTTCATTGTTGCCAAATCTTTTTCCTCCGAGCCATTTTTTCAAGTTTCAAGGAATATTTTTCAAGGAAATAAGAAATAATCAGAGGGAGCTAAGTCTGGCGAATAAGGGGCGTGAGGTAGCAATTCAAATTTTAATTGCAACGGCAGAGGTGTGAACCGGCGCATTGTCATGATGGAACAGCAAACGCGGCACCCATCTTGCGCATAACTTTTTCATGTCCAATTTTTCGGTCAATATGCGATGTACAGCACTTTTTGAAATGCCTACACATTCAGCTAACTCACGAACTTTCAATCGCCGGTCACTCAATACACATTTTTTAATTTTGGCCACCATTTCTGAAGTGGTCACCTCATTTGGACGTCCATTACGATGTTCATTTTCGCAGCTCAAACGACCTCGCTTAAACTCAGGCACCCAATATGTTATTGTTGTAAACGAGGGAGCAGAATTACGTAAGGTAGAATCCAGCTCCTTTTTAATATTGATTGGACTAAGACCTTTTTATACCCTTGCAAAGGGTATTATAAAATTGTGCGGATGTTTGTAACGCATTGAAGGAAGCATCTCCGACCACATAAAGTATATATATTCTTGATCAGCATGACGAGCTGAGTTGATTTAGCCTTGTCCGTCTGTCCGTCTGTTTCTATGCTACCTCCTCCGTCAGTTTTAAAGCTATCCTTACCAAACTTTGCACGAAGTCTTTTGGTACAAATAGGCTGCACATTTGTCGGAACCGGCCGAATCGGATGACTATAGCATATAGCTGCCATAGGAACGATCGGTTGAAAAACTAGTCTTAGAGAGAAAAACTTTTTTGTTTTTAATGGAAACGCCTCCATAGTACGTATTTCTTAGTTTACTATCCCTTCCCATGATTTCACTAAGTTTGGTCGAAATCGGATGACTATAGCATATAGCTGCCATAGGAACGATCAGTCGAAAAACTAGTTCTAATGAGAAAAACTTTTTTGTTTTTAATGAAAACGTCCTCATCATTGGCATACACTCGTTTTATATACTTCTACACAATTCTACAAATTTTGGTCGAAATCGGATGACTATAGCATATAGCTCCCATAGGAACGATCGGTCGAAAAACTAGTTCGAGTGAGGAAAACTTTTTTGTTTATAATGAAAACGTCCTTTTTATTGGAATACACTTATTTTATATACTTTGGACACATTTCTACAAAGTTTTATCTAGATCGGATGACTATAGCATATAGCTGCAGTATGAATGATCGGTCGAAAAAGAAGTTCTAGTGAGAAAAACTTTTATGTTTTAAATGGGATCGCCTCCAAATTTCGCAATTAATAGTGTATTATACTTTTCCATGATTTCACCAAGTTTAATCGAAATCATACATCTATATAGTAAAGATCCCATAGAAAAGTAATGTCTAAAAAGTAGTCTTGAAAAACTTTTTTGTTTTCAATGGAAGCTGCAAGGGTATACAAAACTTCGAAGTTAACTTTCCCCTATTTTTGAAATAACATTTTGGTCTCTCGGTCATCTAGAATCACTACCAACCCTTCAATATACTGGAAAAAGACGAATTTTGTTGCCTTTTATACACTCAGGGAAAAAACGCATAGTAATATTTATAACAATCATATTTGATTTAACTATGCCTATTTCGTATTAAATCTAATTAAAAGGAATGTTGAATTGACTAAGAAAACGTTCAAACGGCGAAATTCAGTTACCCCTTTTATATTCCCCAAGGCATGGAATTCCAACTGAGAATTACAAGCGGCCATACAAGCGACAACATGCCAGAAATATATTGTAGTATACTTTAAGGCAATTCACAATAAGTAGAATTTTAGCCGTGTGACAGCCATTACATGCGATAGTGCAACGGGTTAAGTCGGCATGCCAATCGTGTTCAAGTTCAAAGGTCCCGAGTTCGAGTCCCCCAAAGAGTAAGTAAACATTTATAAACATTCATTTAATTTATATAATTCTAAGTTTTTCAGAACCAAATCTAATAAAATTCTTCTGCTTAAAGGGATTCATTACAAATAAATTGAGTCTAGGTAATTGGCTGGACAAATTTTTAAATAAAAAAAAAAAATTCAAAAAACTATTTCCAATATTACATTTGAAGTGTTTACTCTTTTATATAAACGATTTCCTCCATATTTAACGCTAAATCAATGGTGAAAATAGTAAAATCAAAGTGTAAATATTAAAATATCAGTGTTTTTTCCCCTGAGTGTAATAAACGACTAAAACTGAAGGACTAATTTTCCAATTTAAATAAGTTTTGGGTTTTTAGCCGGCTCTAGGCGTTCTTTTTTTTTGTAATAAAACAACACTATTTTGGGATTTTGTGTTCACCGATATATTTATATTATAAAAAAGGTCACTAAACCCATCAACAATAATGTTTCCAATGTTTAAAAACAGATTTCTTGTACCGAAAGCCGAATTAAATTGAAAGCCAAAACAGAACCTTACCCGAAATAATCATTTCGGGACGTACCGGAACCAAATTCTTTTCGGTAATAGTCTCTGTATGTAAGCCTCACTATTGCAGGAAGATAAGATGTTATCACCAATCCGCTGCTTATTACGAACTTTAAGCTGTCCATATTGGCTTCATGCTATTGTATAAATAAATGAATAAATGTTTGTCTTTAAACTAATGCACAAGCCACAATGTAACTGGAAACTCAGCTCATAAATAAATTGCGATACTTGGGCCACTGAGCCAGCTTTTGGTTTTACTTGGCAGACACCAATGCATAAATACCAAGAAAAGCTCTCTAAGCACAATCCCTTAACTTCAACTAAGTAGTTGGTAATAGGATAGAACTCTTCAGAGCAATGCAGTGGTCTGGAAACGAGTTGAAGATGAAAAAATGAAGCTCATATAATTTAGGTAATTTGATTTTCAATTAATTTTCTTATAACCGATTAGTAGACTAAACCAGATAATCTGGGTCAGTTATAGGTCATTTTTGCTATCACTCATGAAAAGGAGAAATTGCTTTAGACCCAAAATCTTATAAATATATCCCATATCCAATATTCAATTCAAATATGTTGGCAGCTATGTGGTTGCATTTCAGATATTTAGCTGTACAAAGTACTTGCCCATTGCAGAAGTAAGCTAATTAGCGCTGACCCTAACAGCTCAGCTTATTGTTATGGATACAAACACCCACCTCCTGCTGCCCCTCCCACTGAAGGTAGTCATGCAACAGCCTGTGCCCCGCATTAATACCAATTAAATGAGCTTAGACTGACTGCAGAGCTCGCTTTGATTTTGGTAACGCGGTCCATTATTGATCACGTATTACGTATACGCCACGTGGGTAACTTTTTAATTGAAAAATTGGCTCAATGGCGACCTTTCATTATTTGTTAAACGCTTCATTAGAAAACCGCACAGGAAATACATTTACTCCTACTTTTTGTCCGATTCTGATGAATGACTTAATCATCCAGAAAGCGCCACACAAATCAACAAGCAAACAACGCGACGGCCCAAAGCGGCTGTCACAGAAGTTTAACGAGCCAGCGGCCAAGTCCCCGAACCCCAGGCTCCAGAGAGCTCAAAATTAATGGAGCAAATCAAAAGCGAGCAACAAAAAAGCGGGCAGCCTGCCGCCTGCCTTTAATAATGACAAGATTTGTGCGGGCTGCATACAAATAGACGTATTCGTACTTAAAGTTCCAGTTCGCCAGAGCTCATTAATTTCATACTGGTCGGCCGTTTCAGGGCTTTGGCTCTGTTTTCTCTTGGCTTTTTTTCGGTTTTTAATTAAAGTCAAGTGAAAATTGCAAAAATATTAACTTCCGCACCAGCAGCAGCTCAAAAAAAAAAGCCATCAACATTTTAAAACTTCATTTTTGTTGTCTTTTGTGGCGCAGTACAAATTTATGCGCTTCGTTTTATGTGTTTGGGTTGCCTTTAATTAAGTAAAAAGCCAAAGCTAAAGCCAAGTGTGCAGCGGAAATTACCTAGCCAAAAAAAAACACACACACACACCCACATACTAAAAATTCGTTGAATTCGCACGAAAAGTAATAATAATTTTCGCAGTTTCCTGTTGGTTTTTCTTTTGAGGCTAGGTCAGAAGAAGATGTGTGTGTGCACAGAGAAAACGGCTGTTGCCTTGCATAAACGTGAGCCACAATTTGCTATTCATTTGAATTTTATAACAGGCTGCCGTCTTTATTGTTTGCCACCGAGGTTCGACCATAAAATGCAAAAAATGATTTTCAGTGCCGTTTGCGCTAGCCCTCTCTTACTTTTTTCTTTTTATTTAGCCACTTAATGTTTGCCTCCACGAACACTAATAATAAAAAATAATGCAAAAGGGGAAGGGTGCATATCGTAGAACTACAGGTAAACATTTTTGTAGCATACTTTTTAGGGTCAGGGTAAAAATTTCAACTTTCACTTGAAATGTTGCTCTTTTTTATACCCCTGCAGAGGATATTATAAAATTGTTAAACTTATTAGGAAACCAATAGATGGGAGATGTTTTTCTTCTTGGTTTGGGCGACTCTACATTAGAACTTAGTGGTACTTAGAAACAGTGGTAAGAAATGAGACAGTCGTTTCATTTACATTTTGAAAATAATTGAATTTTTGATGTGGATTGATGTGGACTAAAGGCTTTTATGACCATTAGTCGGTCATAAAAGCCTTAAGTATACTTTTATGCGAAGGACCTTCGAAATGGGCCACCCAATTTGGTGTAAGCCTTGTTGCCGTTAATGCACTTTTGTTATTGTTGCAATATAACAGATACAAAAGATGCTAGGACCATTTTATGGACATTCGGGACCTTTTATATTGATAAAAGTTATTAACCCACAATGATTTGCTCACTAGAATTTGTAAATTTGTATGGTCTAAAAAAAATGGACCAAGCGGTTGTCAAAATCGTTATCTATGACGAATTCTTAAAGTGTTTACGGCATTTAAGAGGGTATTGCTGGGCAAACAAATTTTCCAATTTTTTTTCTATTTTTATAGCTTGTATATTTGAGAATATCGTCCTAAAAGGATTTTCTGAAATTTGAAATACTTTTGCAGATATATCCCTTTTAATGACCCAAAGTGACCCAATTTGCCTAGCAACTGCAAACTTTAAACGCGTTTATCTTCAAACTCGAGGAACATGCTTAGCAGCCGAGTAATCAATTCCAGTCTCTGTGCAGACAACATAAGAAGAAAACAACGAGAGGCGCTCCGCAGGGGAAGTCCTTTCCCCGCTTCTTTGGAACCTGGTTCTCAACGAACTTCTTCTTACCTTGAAGTTTAACGGATGTAGGGTGACAGCATACGCAGATGACCTGGTTTTAATGGTAACGGATAAATTCTTACCCACAATCAGTGAGCTATTAGAATCTGCTCTTGTTAGCACCCTAACATGGGCACAGCAGAAGGGTCTAGGGGTTAACTCACAAAAGACCCAACTGGTGCAAAATCCCTCAGTTCACACTCCCATCCATTGGGGGAACGCAGCTCAACCGGGTCAACGAAGCGAAATATCTGGGTGTCATTCTAGACTCGAAACTCTCCTGGAAGAGAAACTTCGAGGAAAGAATGAAGAAGGCACTAGGTGCGTACTACGCCTGCAAAAAGACTTTCGGTAAGAAGTGGGGACTGCAACCGTATATCATTCATTGGTTATACACAGCGGTCGTCAGATCTAACCTTACC